>JASCZW010004193.1:0-165164 GCA_034211315.2 Aedes japonicus | reverse complement strand
ACATGATTAGCTCATGTACTAAGGGACAAGAAAAAACTAAATTATTTATTTTTTAAAATTGACCTTAAAGATTGGTTAGCGTCGGCTGCCCGTGATTGATTTGATTTGGATGAAAAATAATACATACTGCCTACCTTCTTATCTTATTCGTAAGAGCACTGCCGTCCAGTCACTACTATTATGATGTTGAGCGTTGACTGCAGAAGCCAACCTCCATATACGGCTCCGGGCTGCTCAAATTATTGATTTTTGCTTTGAGACCTCTCATGCCAAGGCGATATGCATATGAATATGTTTTAATTCAGAAAGTAGGACCCACTTTGCGTTTGATTGATTCTATATTTCAACTCGGCTCATTCTCCATTCGGGTCGAAAATCCTCCAGCGCTGCCACCATGCATGTAGATGTATAGGAAATAAGCGAAACCTATAACCATATCGAAACTCACAAACAACGGGAATGGCAGCCTAAGAAGAGATAGGATTGGGAGGCGTTTGCAAGCCTATTTTCCAACATTTGAATCGGCGTCGATATTTCGGAAATCAGATTATGCACGGAAGCTTACAGTCTCTGGTGCTTCCTCCTCCTCTCACATTCATATGCATACGTGTTGGAATAGCCAGCCATCAGAGTCCTATCAATGAATGTGGCTCGTCTAATGAACCACTTTTCAAGAGGCTGCTCGTGCTCCAGAAGAGGGGAAGCACACAATTGATCACCCATTAATGTATGTTTTCATTATTTCAGTGTTTTGACTGACTTCTTTTTTATTGCGCTTAATCGGATAACTTGTTTTACGCAATTTCCAGCATTTGTGCATGGGAGAAATTATGAAAAAAAAGTAGATGAAAACAGGCCTGCACCACATTTTCGATTCTCTTCGGGTTCTTGGGGGCGTCAAAGATAAAAGAATGCACACCTGTGAAAAGTGCTGTTGTTTGGGGGAAAACGACATCAGTTGCTAATGTTGTTAATCAGTAAACAATCAATCCGCTACGTATGGAAACAACCGAATACTGGCATCGAAGGTGTTTATTTTATAACCGACAAAGTAATTGGAAATTTGCATTGGAACTACAAAGACTACGGAATAAGAACGAATAACTTAAAGTTTGTTAGTGGAAGTAATATGGCTTGTTTGAAAGCATTTAAGTAGGCAAAAAGCACCAAAATCATGGGACCGGATTTTCACTCGCGTCAAACATAACATTTGTAGATCAACTTTATATTCATGGTCATTCATCCTCCTGTATGTCACAGGGTTAATGTTGCTCGCCGTGAAAGTGTTTCCAGGCACAATGTGAAACATGTATTTTGTTTAATAGCGACACCTTACCAGCTTGTAATTTATGGGTGCCTTTTGGTGGTCAAGTGCAGAAAGAAAATAAATTGAATCCTATCCACCTGTAGTACAACATGGGCATTCTTACTCTAGAATTTTTTGTTATTTGTTTGCATTTGACTGATAAAAAACACATTTCCCGGACTGTGGATAGCCCAGATTCTAACTATATTTATCTCAGTGCATGGCAATTTAATAAAGTTAAACATTACAGATTATCACATCCTGCAGTAAACATCGTGATTGTTTGCAATCTTTCATACAGCATACAACATTGTTTGCAATCTTCCATACAACAAACCTGATTCCAGCGGAAAACGGCTTAAATTTACATGAGATCCCATTAGTTAATGCAATAGCTAGCATTTCTTTAGGGAAGGTTCATTAATTATGTCACGTGGTAGGGGGTTGGGGGTTATAAAAAGTTACTGTTTGCGGGACGTAATTAATGGACGGTCCCTTACGTGCATTAGATAACGCAAACAATTGGTGTTATTTTTAAAACTATGTTTATTGGAGCTGCATCAAGCCACTGTTACTCAAAGTTTTGAATGTCTTTGGGCGCTACTAACTTGATTTTGCTGTGTAGTTTGTATAAACTTTTAATTACTTTCTGTGTAATATTTTGAACATATATGAAATTCTAGCTTTGGTACATTTATGAGATATTGCTCGTAAATTTAAGCCAGATATAGCGAAAATTAGTTCCGTTGAATAAAAAAATGCAAACAGTTTCGTTGTGTACGCTTGTTTTGGCTTTCTATTGAACAAGGGGAAATTTTACGCGTTATTCCTGGCATTGAAGTTGTCTTAAAATTGTTGACATGAGTTTTGTTCCAAGTTAAATTTTTTGAATTTTTATGGTCGTCGTATGAAATGATTTTGTTTATTGAGAAAGTTTGTTCCAATATATCCAGTGGTAAGTGAAAGACACGTTGCATCAAATTGTGTAACACTTATCGACATTTTCAAACACTTGCGGTCGAGATTTGAACCATCTTATCTTGATTCACTCACTCTTCATTCCAGAAGAGTAAATTCAACAATTTGTATCACATATCTGCATGCTGGGAACAATATCTTTACCTGGGAAAAGTTACTTCTTTACATGAGAAGAGTAACATCTTTACTGATTTCAATGTCTGTGAACTACATTTTGCATACATTATCAGACCACCCAGCATTTTTATTTAAAAAATGGAGGAATGGATGAACATTTTATGTTTAAATGTATTTATTTGTAGCGACTCAATCAAATCTAACTTAACAGAGCTACGTTTATGACTTTCAATATACATCAGTGATTTAAAAAATAAACTTTGCATAGGACGAAACGATTACTTGCGGTCATTTCGAGGTCAATGGGAAAAATAATATCATGGAGTGGAAGTAGGAGCGGAAATTGAATGTATGGTTAACAATAGTTTTTTTCTTAGCAAAATTTAACATAGAACAAAAAGAAGAAGAAAAACAACAACAAAACTTAAAAATGAATCCTGGTAAGCATGAGCTCTTAAGTTATGTTATAGTTACAGGTTTCAATACCTGTAACTATAACATGAGAAAAAAGTTTACCAATTTCTATTTAATTCCAACTACCTTTATTACTTATCTTGATAGATGCGCGTCCCAAGCAACACAGCTTGTATTAAACAAGTTTAAAGTACTGCTGAATTACAAAAACAGTTATAAATTTAGGTATAATACTTTATTTCCATACCTTAATATGACATGAAAAGCGAAAAAAGTGAAGCCTTATAAAACATAAAATGGAAAAAATATCCCCATACAGAAATATAAAAATCACCAAGCGTGGGGATTTGAACACTAATCACTGGCATGATAGGTTAGTAGCTTGTTTGCTAAGCTAACTCAGATTGTTGAAAAGTAAACTCTGAGTATTTATGATATGGTTCTCGTTGGTAGTGAAACCAAAATATTGTACAACAAATTCATCGTAACGAGAAAAAAAGAACATGTTTTGCAAAACATGGTTGGTGTAATGTAATTTCAACAGTATATAAAGCTGCCTATAAAATCTTGTCCTGTTTATGTATTATAATTGTATGGATCCATGTTTTTAAGAACAATAAGAATCAATCACTTGCAGCAGTGAAGAAAGTATTTTTAGCTCGACTGTTTGTAAGAGTGATATATAGAATACGAGAGTTACAAAACGCTTCAAACTTAACATGTCTTGCAATACGTTTAAAATACATTTATACTACAAACTATTATAAATCATTCTAACAAGATGTTTTGTGTGTTACCTGGGGTATTTTGTCTCCAAGGTGGAGACTTCTTCAGTGTCGTGTACTAATACTCAATTGAACACTGAACTCCAGGACAACATTTGAATAGTGGAACGAAGCATGATTCGGACAGAAGATCGTAGGGCCCTAGTATTGCTTCAACAGAGGAAGCAGACACTTCTGTAGACACTCCTTGAGTTAGATCTCCCCGATTAAAGTTCCGGTAGACACGAATGGCGCACTCCGTTTGCCACATGAGCAGTTCGCTTGCCAAATCATGTATTTCTTGACAAACTTTGAAAGTTTCTGCTTCGTTACTTACTCCGAACATCAAACTTGTGCTGGACGGTGAAAAACAGTAGCCACGGAAGCTGCCGGAAGTCCACATTGACGTAAGGCTCATCATCCATGATGAGACAATGAGGCTTAATCAGCATCTGGGTGTACAGTTTCAGGGCCCGTGACTTTCCCACCGTATTTTGCCGTTCATCACGATTCGAAGTGTTCTGCACTTTGTACGTATGGAGTCTCTTCCGGTGCTTGGCTCCGCTTCCGCTTAAACGCTTCCCTCGACACGCTTGTGATCCTGATCACTCACAAAGATGGCATTTCGTATGAATATTACGCCGGCGCGTGAGATTTGTACCTACACAGAGGATACAACCATAACTCACCTCAGATAAAGCAAAGTGCTCTTTTATTCGGGGAAAAATAGTGTGAAAGTGTGCGCCTGTGATGGAATTGCTTGGAGTGAGTGAACCACACTCTCTTTTAATCGATCGCTCGCGTTCTTTCTTCGCTCAAGTGCCCTCGCCTGCGATCACTGCCGCGTACACTTGGGCGAGGACGCACCAGTGCTCTTTCTGTGATTCGCTGGTGCGATTGAAAGTTAAAACATCTTCGAGGTTGCATAGATTGTCCGAAAAAGAGAAGCGGGAAGAATCATTATTCTTTCATCTTTTGATATGTAGCGTCAAAGCTAATTTGCAATCACTGCTGTACACCGTGTCCAATATATTCTCAAACACATTTTCCTTGCATTGGTGTCGTGCAACTACTCAACATGATTCATGTATATGTATATGCACTATGTTTATACAAACGCTTTTAGGTTATGACCGATTGTTTCCATTTGGTGTTTATCTTTCACCAGCAATGTTGAAGTTTCATGTTGTGGTATTAAATTTTCTTTTGAAAGGTGAGCGCCCGGGCGCTATTTTCATAAACTTAAAAAACCTCGGAGTAAAGCGGGATTTTGTGTACCGAACCATCCGAAGGTACAGTGACACCTGCTCGTTGGATGACCGGAAGAGATCCGGTCGTACTCGTACGGTGCGGACTGCACGAGTTGTTAAAGTGGTCAGGAACGGATTAGACGAAAATCACAGCGCTCTGTACGTAAAATGGCCGCAGATCTGAATGTTTCGAGATCGTCAATGCACAATATACTGCAAAATGATCTCGGATTCAAGCTTTCAAGAAACGTAAGGTTCACGAGGTTTCGGAACCTTCGAGCAGAAACGACTCGAAGAGCAAGTCTACTTTTGTCGCGGCACGGTGGGGAAGAATTTATCTTTTCCGACGAAAAGTTATTCGTCTTGCAACAATCCCACAATGTCCAGATCGACAGATTGTGATCGATCTTCGAGAACTGTTCCAGAGAGTGATAGGAATATTCCACGGATCCAAAGTGCTGCGTCAGTGATGGTTTGGGGAGGAATTTGCAAGCGAGGCAAATTACTACTTGGTTTTCATCGAAAAAGAGCGTTAAAGTGAATGCCGTATATCATAAAACAGGAAGTTTTGGAGAAACTTGTCAATCCATGTGGTACAAGGGTGTGTGGAGATGATCACTATGTATTTCAGCAGGACGGAGCGCCATCGCATACATGCGAGAATCTCGTTCAGAAGCTGAGTTCCAGAACACATCTAGTTAGTTTATTATGACAATATGATAGGTACTCCCAGCTGTCAGATCTGAATCATATGGATTATTTCGTATGGTCATACATACTGTACAAGGTGAAATGACCAGGGCGTCTAATATCAGCCAATTCAGGAATCGTAATCAGGCACGAATTTGGGACGAGCTCTTTTCTCATCTAGAGCGATCGGTGTGGTGTGACTAAAACCATTTTCACTCACATGCGCTACCTCGCATCAAACACGGGGTGAATTATAAACAAGAGAAAAACTCTCGTTGAGGTAGGAAGAGTGTGGGAAAATTTAATATCTCTCTCTACCAAACTGAGGATATGGACGTCGCTGTGTCAGTCCGCTACAGATGGATCGGCAAAGGCTTGGAATCCACCATTCCACCGTGTCCCGCGTTGAGAAGAATGTTCCAGGAACGAAGACCATCGAGCTGGAAGCGGCCGAAAACCGAAAACGGAATACCAGAGAAGGCGCGGAAGATAAGGCGGTACTCTGAAATAACCCGAACCTTTCCGCCCGAGAGCGTGGCCAGAAAGGTCAATTCGTCGAAGTGGATTCGTCTAGCAGACCATGAAGCGGGCAGGGCTACGTGTTTTCAAGGTCAGGAAGGCGCCAAACCGGACTGGCAAGCAAAACACGGTGGCCAAGTGCGTACGCAGAAGCTGTAGCCGTGAGGAGCTGGTCGAAGCCAGGCTGTACTCTTCATGGACGACGAGACATGTTTATTTAAATATCATAGGCGGTTAACATTCATGAATTTTACGCTCTTCAATATCATATGATAGCTCTTGAACTGCAGCATCGTACCAATTTTTTTTTTAATCATTTATTTGTACAGGCTCAATCGAATCAACTTTACAGAGCCAAGTTTTCGTATTGATATACATCAGTTATCTTAAAGCTAGAGGTACGGAGATAGAACCGATTATTTGCGGCCGTCTTGAGGTTAATATGAATAACAATTTAACGGATGGGAGGTGAGCGGGAACTTGATGTATGGTTTACATAACACATTTCATAAAAATTCTGAATTTTTTTTAAACCAATACAGGATACGGCAGAAAATAATGCGAAAATTTGTTCTATTTAGTGATATTGTTCTATATTGGTTCTATTTAGTGATATTAGTGATTCACTAATAGAACATCCATTCTGACCGCATGTCTCCTTCTGTTTGATTCTCAGAGGTTCTGAGTAACGTTTAATCACATGACTCGCCATTGACTGCAAGATTCCGAGTTGTTCTCCGATGTCACGATGAGAGAGTTGAGAATTTTCCAAGTGCTAGCGCAAAATCAATTTGCGAGGTTGCTTTTCGGGTGACACAATTTGCTATAGTTTTCGGAAAACAAACAGCAAAAATAACTCTAGACACCAACACTGCCAGTTGGAAGTTCGTGATGCAAATGTTTCTGTTTCGAGAGGATTTTTGGCATGTCATGGCGAATGCGAAATCGATGCCAGCGACCGAAGCGTGTAGGAAGCTGACAGAAAAGCCACTGTAACACTTGAATTTTGTATTGAAAAAAGTTAATATGTGCTCATAACGGACTTTGAAATTGCAGCGCCTGTGTGCGCAGTTGTAGCCGCAGCAACCCTACGCAGTGGGATTGGATCGAACTTAAGCGTGTGGTTCTATACCTGATGGGAACGGAAGATTTGGTTCTATGGTTTTATTCACCTAAAAATGAGATTACGGTGCTGTCTTCCCTGGTGGAGATCAATTCTACCCACAGGCGACAGCCTCTCAAACGGCGACACACCCAGGGTGACCACTGCACAGTAGCGAACTCCCCGCCTCTTACGCTGGATTACCACCTCTGCCGTCTTGGTGACAGACAGTATGGCATCCACCGTTGACTTGCCCTTATGGAAGCCGAGCTGGGTGTTTGACAGGCCACCTGTACTCAGTGTACTTCAACCCTTTACCTCAGTGTACTTCAATCCATTCACTCTTTCAAGCACCTTACCCACCGTGTCCAACAGGCATATCGGTACCTGGTAGCTTCCCTGTCTTGGGTAGCAATACGAGTATCTGGTGTTTCTTGGGATCCGGGAAAACGCCCTCCTCCTGACATCTTTGCATTACCACCCTGAGCGTTTGCGGGACTTTGCCCTCTTCAGTGCGGCCTTTGCCGGAATTAGTACCCCTCAACGCTTCCTTTGCTCTGAGTTTGACCACACTTTCTGCACCCTGCAGCTAGCGCAGAGGCATGTCGATGTAGGTCATCCCAAGAAAAAAACACCACACAACAACAATTACCTACCTACCAACCTACTAAATTGATATTCATAGCTGTTTTTAAAAATATTTTTGTTAACACAACACAAGCAGGAATTTTAAGCATTAAGATAACACAACGATCTGATAGGTATAACATGTACAAGTTAACATGACAAGCACATCTTTTATGTACAATGAAAACAAACACCACACACATTTTAGGTACACAAAAATCTACTATAAATACTAGACCTACTTCAATGTTCTCACCAAGTCGAGCACTCGACACTGAAGAAGTTTGTAAGTCGCTGACAAAATAGGCATTTCTGTCAAAGGACCTGCATTCTATAGTAGAATTGGAATTCACTCGCGTTTACTAGTGATAGTGTGGAAAACTGTTTCATTTTTTATCCTAAATATTTTTGGAATGTTATCAAATGAAGTGTTAATTTAAATTTTTCGAATTTGCCAGTGACAATCGTTCTACTTATAATTGCTTTTTATGAATTTCCCATGGAAGGTACTAATTATTCAAGCTTACTTGCAAAAAATTCTTAGCCCATGTGAGCGGCTTTCCGGCAGTTAACCGGAACATTCGCCATGGCGGATTAAAACATGCGTGTAGGCATGCTTTTGAGTTCTTTCTTTGTTTTATTTATAAATTCCTCCTCAGCTTTTGCGACAAAATTGTTGAAATAGATCTTACGCGTCAGGTTGGCCCAGAAATTCTCGATGAGACGCAGCTTGGGGACGTTGGGCGGGTTCGCCGACTTGGGTACCACATCGATATTTAGCCGCTCCATCTCCTCCAACGATCGCTTCCAGTAATGGACCGGCCCTAGATCCGTCCAGAACACCGCGTCTTTGCCCTTAAGATATTTCTTGATGAACGTCGCAACTTCCGGCAGGCATTTCATACTATAAATTTCCCCGTTCACGGCCAGTCCGGAGTGAAAGGAAGCGGCGTTTACATCCCCTTCTCGCTGATTGTCAGCCACAGCAACACATTCTTGGGGAACTTGATGTGTGAATTGAACTTCACCTCGGAGCTCACTTTCGTGGGGGAAGTAAAATACGAAGTGCCCTGCCAGTCTTTGCCATCCAGGGTGAGATAGGTCTCGTCGTCCATCACCACCGCCACGTCGCGATTCGCCGGGAAAATCGAGTTGACCATCTTATTCAGCCGCTGCCGCTGCGTCATTGCCTGCAGCTCCGAAACCAGTGGACGCGACCTTCGCTTCCTGACATATATTTTTATGTTCGCCAGGTACTTTTTCACTTTTTGGCCGGTTGAACCGACCTCCCGGCCAAGCGCACGCAGCGATGTAGCCACTTTTCCTTCGGTCTTCCTCTTCAGCATCCTTTGAAGCTTCTGTCGCTGAGGATCGCCGTCCGTCCTAAACCGGACTTTCTTTCGATGCTCTGATTGTTGTCTAATAGTGCCAAGATTTTATAGATGCTGGAACAGGCTTATCCGGCGTCCACAAAGTGCCACACGATGTCCGTTTTCGACGCGGTGGGGTACCGTTCTTTGAACGCGCACACTTCTGAACGGAGTTGCTTCACTGTGTTTGCCATCACGGTTAGAGTGTGACTGATAGAGCTGTCAAATTTCATGAGTCTGCTGACTCATGGGTTACTATGATTGATGCTGTATGGGTAGTTTCATCATTGCGGGTGAAGGTAAACCCATGAAAAGTCGGCAATGTTTGTCCATTTTTTTCAATGCAAACGTTATTGGAAATTTATTTCAGCCTAATCTACAAAAAAAAAATGGGAATCTATGTTTTACTGATTTAAGTAGATTTTCATTTGTTTAAGTAATAGAATACCATACGGTGCCATACCAATAGACCTAACATATGCAATGTTGCATATGAACATAAAATTTGTGACCGAATTGTTTGATAAAGCAAGGCATAATCTTGGTTGCTTTATGGAAAACAGCAAATGACACATGAGTATGGTGTGATTTTTTTCTATGTTGCTGATTATACAAATACGATTCAATCCATTTAAGAAACCTATCCTCAAATCCTTTTTTTTAACTTGAATAGAAACAGAGGAATGTCAATACCTCACCAAAATCAGTACACAAACCTTTGATAATGTTGCCATTGTCCATTGCGTTCAATGAACAATTTACTAAGTCGAGTTATTAGTACGAGACACTGAAGAAGTCTGCACATTGTAGACGAAATACGCGTATCTGTCAAGATAAGCAAAGGTAGTTGGACTTAAATGGAAAATACTAATTTTTCTTCTAATTTCTAGTTACAGGTATTCCACTAAACAGCTCAAACCCTCTAGGATTCAATTTACTGAATTCTAACAACTTTGTACGTGTTTAGTGTTCTTTGAAAACCCCATGCTGAGCATCTATGGTTATACCTATTTTTGTCTAAACTCAATGTTTTATATATAATTTTTTGGCTGGACAATACAATTAAATATTCTTTGCCGTACTTTGATATCTAAGTAAAAACCCGATGTTTATTAGGGCTGCAAAATGGTGAGTCGACAACTGTGATGGAGCGTGCGTCCCCGCAACATAGCTCTGGTCCTCACAAGTTCCTACCTCATGCTTCCACGGGTCAACAGATGACAAAGACCGCCAGCTTAGGGTTGCGTACTTAGCTGGTAGTGCAGCTCTAGGCACTGTTGTCCTTCTGACTTCAGCTAGATTGAGGAGGTGCGTGCCGAGCGTCTGTCCACCAAGGAGGTTCCGGTCAAACAGCGGCTGAGTAAGAACAGCTTTATCTCGTCAGCTATACCTTAGGAGGCAGTCCCACCAACGCATGTAGCCAGCGCGGTAAGATAGCATGCTGAAGTCTTACCCTACCACGAAAAATGTAAGTATTCTGTATTTATTTATACGGTATATAATTTTGGATCATCCATGGAATCAGAAGACATGCAGATAGTACACATTTTATTCTCATTTTATATTATAACATCCCTTCACAAAATTTTTAATGCTATTTGCAGCTTCGCATTTATCCATCATCGTAAGTTTTAGTCCACTTACCCCCCCATGGAGCGAGATAAGGCGCTATAACCTTGGCAATTATTGCCACGCTTTTGGTTCAAATGCCAAAAGTTCACCCACACGCAAAAGGTGCATAAAATAACCTTTCTAGCATCTTTGCTCCCAACGATAAGGTACAAATTATCACATTGTATAACTCAACATGGAAGCGTTTGGTACGGGAGGTCCACGCTTTCTTCCTTCCCTTGATTCAGAGTAGTAGAGCGATTTTAGATCTTTCTGGAATCGCTCTATTTCTTGGAATCCTCTCTGCGGCACATACTACGCAGTTGGCCTGGCCGATGACAAGAAAAAATGATGTATACAAGAAAACATCATTTTCCAGGATGCTTTCAAGAATTGGCTGCGTTAGTGTGAGATTAGATTAGATTAGATTAGAAGAGTGGCCCCAACAGCTTCCTTACTGATGGTTTGAATCGTTGAAGACCGAAGACCGAAACACTCGATGTTTTAACATATTTTGTATTCCACTGAAATAAACCACCCACACTTGTGAGTGGCCCCGACAACATCCTTGCTGTTTGTTTAGATCGGTCCTCAAACTCGATGTTTAACATTCTTTTGTATTCTACTGAATAAACCATTCTCACTTGTGAGTAGCCCCAACAGCATCCTTACTGTTGAATTGAATCGGTCCTCAAACTCGGTGTTTTGAAATACTTTTGCATTCTGCTAAATAAACCATTCACACTTGTGAGTGGCCCCAACAGCATTCCTACTGTTGGTTTAAATAGGTTTTCAAACTCGATGTTTTACCATATTCTGTATTTTACTGAAATAAACCACTCACACTCATGAGTGGCCCTAACAGCATCCTTACTGTTGATTTAAATCGGTCCTCAAACTCGATGTTTTAACATACTTTTGAAAGATGCTGAATAAAACCATTCACACTTGTGAGTGGCCCCAACAACATCCTTACTGTTGGTTTAAATCGGTCCTCAAACTCGGTGTTTAAACATACTTTTGAAGTTTGCTGAATAAACCATTCACACTTGTGTGTGGCCCCAACAACATCCTTACTGTTGGTTTAAATCGGTCCCTCAAACTCGGTGTTTTTAAAATACTTTTGTATTCTGCTGAAATAAACCACCCACACTTGTGAGTGGCCCCAACGGCATCCCTACTGTTGGTTTAAATCGGTTCTCAAACTCGATGTTCTTAACGTATTCTTGTATTCCATTGAAATAAACCACCCACACTTGTGAGTGGCCCCAACAGCATCCTTACTGTTGGTTTAAATCAGTCCTCAAACTCGGTGTTTTAAAATACTTTTGTATTCTGCTGCACCCGCACTTGTGAGTGGCCCCAACAGCATCCCTACTGTTGGTTTAAATTGGTTCTCAAACTCGGTGTCTTAAAATACTTTTGTATTCTGCTAAAATAAACCACCCACACTTGTGAGTGGCCCCAACGGTATCCTTACTGTTGGTTTGAATCAGTCCTCAAACTCGATGTTCTTAACGTATTCTTCTATTCCATTGAAATAAACCACCCATAAATCGAAAACGACTAAACAATTAAAAAACGAACTTATAATCACCATTTACCAAGATGGACCTACGAACAAACCTTTCCCTCTAACAAACTCCTTCCTAGGAGATACTTGTGGGGGTGCAGTAGTATATACGGCCTCTTGCAGCAACAAGTATCAAACCAACATTCCTTCCCTTCCCTAATTGATCTCACACGAGCGTGGCCAGCGTCGGTATTGATCCAAAAACTGAGACCACCAGGAATTGCACATTGAGAATGATTCACTACTCCCATGTGACATTCTGTTGGTTCTCTGTGCAATTTCAGCTGGTCTCGATCAATAACGAAGTAGCAAACCACGGGTGATCAATATGCTCATGCTCATTAAGTAAAAACCCGATGTTTATTACCCCATGTTTACCCACGTATTGTTTACTGTAAATGTATTACGAAAAGATTTTGGATCAATTTCACCATCAAGGGAATTTTAGTACTACTCCCAATCAATTAGCCCCTAGGGGCACATTTGAGCCACTCTCCCTTTTACCAATATTTTTCTCATGACAATGGCCCCACGAATCACCTGAGAAATTCCAAAAACAACAAAACTGTGATTCAGTCACACAAGACTCATCCCATAAATCCTGCATTGGGAGAAAGCGACTTGCTTCCCTTTGGAGTCCCCGCATGCGCATCACGATTGGACGGGAAACTTTCGTAACTGGCTAGCTGTGACTCCAAGTCTCGCTTACGCCTATTATATCTAGCAAATAACATTGCACTGCTACTGCTGCTGTTGTTGCTGCTGCTGCCACCGCTACTGCAGTCAATTGTTTTCAATTTCTTGTTACTTGGATTTTAATGACGACAAACGAGCCTCTTCCCACTGTTCACTCTTCATCGAAAGTTGTCGCGAGCTGCGGATGGTGACCGTTTTTTACGACCATTAATGTCACATTGTATGCATTTCTTAAAACCAGAAATTGGTCACCACTTGCAAGTGCATACAATCACCGGTAAGCTGCTGTTCGGTATCATCTACAATAAACGACCCACAACCACGACCGCATTAAGGTGATAGGGGCCCAGGTAATGGTCATCTTAATGTTTGTGTGAAAATTTTAAATCTTGTCTAATTGATGTGAATTTGCGTTTATGATGCAATGTCGATAAAATTTATAACCATACCATTCATAAACTTTGACTTTTGGATATTATTTGACCCCGATTTTCGGTAAGTCTTCTAGAAGCCTCCGCGACTCGCAACAGCCGCCCCTAATGGTCATCGAATTTGTGTTGCTTTTACTTTAGCTAAATCAACCTTCCTGTTTCGACATTTGGTTGTTCACTGTTGTTTTCACTGGAATTGCCTTTATGACCGACACGATGAACGTGTTTTACACCACTCACGGTTTCATTTCACCATGTAGCTGTTGAACTGTGGGGCCACAGATGGACCAGATTTAATCGTTCATAAATGACTAAGAAAGCGGTTTCGGGTGGAAAAGTGTGCCCCGTCCCGACCAAGGCCGATGAGGATTAGGATGGTTAAATGTGTACATTGTTAAGGGCTGTCCACATATTCAATCATCATAGTAGCCTGGTTTAAATATCTTAATGATGACTTTAGATTGAAGAGAAGCTTATTTTAATAGTCAATTTTAATGAGGTACAGAAGTCGGACAGTTTCCGATTGATCAACTAACTTTTTAATTAATGGCCCTTAATCGGATTACCTTCCGATCGAAGAAGGAGTGTATTTTCTAAATAGAGACATAACTCGTGAGTAAAGTAGGCAGTTGCCAGATACAATCTGTGATAAGACTGACTCAACAGATTTCTGAATGTTCTGGGCGTTCAAGTGCAAATCTCAAGTGAAATTGCGACTAGTTTCGCACAGCATCATTCGCGCAACTGACCTATATTTTCGACCTGACAGCCCATAATGGCTGCTTGTGAGGAGATTGAACTTTTAAGCTGAAAAATGAAACGTCATCTTCTGTCATATAGTGCCTTCATATGGGTAGGATAAATATGCTGCGGTTTATATGGCAAGCTGGTTGTAGAAGCGCTATTTTTACAACACAATGTTGCTGATGTTCGCTCTAAAATGGAAGCTTTTGTGACAGGATGACTGGTCGATAAATTGATTTGCATTGCATACTGGAGGTGTTCGGCTGAAAGGTTTACCGACAGTTCTGAGGAAGTTTATAGAGTACCTTTTTAGCCAACTTGCTCCCATTTCTTTTTAATTAGAGCAACATTAGTGCCTTGCGCGGAACTAGCATAGCGAGGAAGAGAAAGTATTTCATAAGCGGAAAAATGAAAAATGTTAGAATTTGGAACTTTTCAGAATAACAAATGGAATAGCGATACATAGCGCTATTCAGCATCGTTAGCTATAATTTTGTAACACGTTGTAGCAATGAATTCGAATAGCGCAGCATTTGAATGTCGATTGGAGGCAATTGAAGGCGAAATAAACTTCGATATTCGGGCTGAAATATAGTCGAGTAGCAGCCAATCACACAATGGGATAGTGGTTCACCTGTTCCAAGATATGGCGGCCCGGCGAGTATGGCAAAGGAATACTATATATCACAACCAATTACAATCCCCACCACCAGACCACCACACACGGCGAAGCACCAGATCTCACCGAGAGGCAGCTTTATTGTTTTGTTTGTGCTCACATGATCACTTGCACCACCGAATAATAGATAGCCGAAATTAAAAATAATGCGCTTTTAACTGATAACAAACAGCTAACAACAAAGCATCGACACTATGGTGTGCGGATAATATGGTATAGTATGAATGTTGTAATTATTTGTTCATCACTCTTTTTCCGTAAACTTTGAATATGTACAACTATATATTATAAATAACCTACTACTGGAACTCACATCTGCAACAAGCAAGTTGAGAGTCCCATAGAGAAATCTATACTGTAAATTACGATTGATTCCGTGGAAGCATTTCGTGCCTTTGGCAACTTTACGCTTCTGTTGATTTCTAAGCTCATCGTTTTTGCACCAAGCAAATTTGCAAATAAAGGTATAAGACATCCTGCAAAAACGCATTTGTTTTTACACTTCAACCCCTACAACTTTTCTAATAGAATAATTAGCAACTATCTTGTATCTTCAAAATATGCGTCATTCTATATCCTAAAAGTCATCTGTGCAAAGTTTTCAAATTCAAATTGAAAAAAAAAAAATTACAGCAAAAAACTGTTTTTTAAAGGACCTACCCTAAGGAAAGTTAGAAAAACTGTTATAAAACGATACGTAGATGAGATAGAATTAAAAATTTTTAGCAAAGTTTCATTAAATTAAAATATCTACAATTCTGTTGAAGCAAAAAATCCTCTAAATCCTAAGAATAAAAAGTTGAAATTTTTATTATGAACATAACAGGACCACCCTAGTCACAACCAAAACCAAGAGATAGATCTTCTTTTAAAAATCAAATCTACCGAAGACATTATCTGTCTAAAGTTAATGGTTTTCGAGTTAGCGATTTTTGTCGCGAAATTTGTCCATTCGGACCATAGTGCAAGCAGGGGAGAATTGGTACTATACCCAATGATTTTATTATCTCCAATCCGCTCAACCAATCGCAATGTTTTGTGATAAACCTTACCTTACCAATCAGACTAAGGCCGGCGTGGCCTCTGCTGTACACAGAAGTTGTCTCCATTCTATTCTGTCTTTGGGTGTCACTCGTCAGCCTCGCTGTCTGCGGAGGGTCCGCAGGTTGCCTTCTACTTGATCGATCCGCCTTGCTCGTTGCGCGCCTCCTCTTCTTGTACCTCTCGGTTCGTTTTCGAGAACCATTTTCATAGAGCTGTCGTCCGACATTCTTATGACATGCCCAGCACATCGTAGTCGACCGATTTTTGCGATGTGTACGATGGGGGATTCTCCCAGCAACTGGGCGTGGTTCATTCGCCTCCTCCACGTTCCGTCTTCCATCTACACTCCACCGTAGATGGTACGCAGCACCTTCCGTTCAAAGACTCCAGGGCGCGTTGGTCTTCCACTAGCAATGTCCATGTTTCGTGGCCGTAGTGAACTACCGGTCTAATTAAATCTGCCGCTCTTCGAAATAACACAGCATGATGTCACGTCTGCCTTGAATAAGCTAGCCGTTTCCAAAGGACTTGGGACCGACCACCTTCCGCCGTTGTTCCTTAAAAAAGTGCTGAGTCTCTGCAAAGGCCTTTGACAATCATTTTCAACAGCTCGCTCCGCCACTGTACCTTCCCGAAACTGTGGAAGACAGCTTCGATCTGCCCGATATTCATAGCAGCATCTTGTCATGCAGTTGAGAATTATAGTGGCGTTTCCATTTTGTGCTGCCTGACTAAAGTGTTCGAAGGATTAGTTCATGATGTTCTGTACGCTGCTTCTCAACCATTTTTATCTGAGTTTCAACACGGATTTGTTAAGAAGCGTTCAACAACAACGAATCTCATGACGTTCACCAATTTTGTATCAACGTAAATTGAGAACAAGCGTCAAATAGATGCCATTTACTTCGACTTTTCCAAAGCGTTCGACAAAGTGCCTCACGATCTTGCTGTTGTGAAGCTTAAATACTTGAGATTTCCAGATTGGATTACAGACTGGTTGCGCTCTTATCTGTCTGACCGTAATGCGTTTGTCAACATCAACGGATCGCACTCTCGCGTCTTTCCATCACACCTGGTGTGCCACAAGGCAGCGTTCTGGGCCCACTCATCTTCATATTGTTCATAAAAGATCTATGCTTTCGGCTGAAATCAGGAAAATTGCTCTACGCTGACGATCTAAAAATTTATCGCATTGTAACCTCTCACCTCTACTACTGCGCGCTTCAGGCCGATATAGATGACCTACAACGATGGTGCCTTGAGAATGGGATGGAATTGAACATCAACAAGTGACAGACCATTGCATTCTCTCGTCGGTAGTCTCGAATTGAATTCGATTATTCGGTTGGACCAGTATACTTGGAACGCGTTGAATCCATCCGTGACCTTGGGGTAAACATCGACAGTAAACTACGGTTCAATGAGCATGTCTACATAACTACCGCTAAAGCGTTCGCAGCCCTAGGATTCGTATGACGCTGTACCACGAGCTTCAACGATATTTACGCACTCAAGTCGCTATACTGCTCATTAGTTCGAAGCATCCTGGAATATGCTATTTGTGTGTGGATGCCGTCTCATGCAACGCAAATCAAATGGATGGAACGTGTGCAGCGCAGCTTTGTACGTTTTGCTCTTCGACATCTGCCTTGGTCGAACCCAGCGGACCTGCCCGATTATACATGCCGCTGTAAACTCATCGCTCTGGAATAGCTTGATTCCAGGCGGATTAACTTGCAAAGGCTCTTCATGTTTGACCTGATAAAAAGAAATCTCGACTGTCCCTCGTTGTTATTCAATGTATCGTTTTATGCACCTTCTCGACAATTGCGTGAGCGAGAATTATTGTTTATCAGATGCCATAGAACCACATATGGATTTAACAATCCATTGGACAGATGCTTCCGTTCGTTCAATAGTGCTAGTGTTGTGTTTGATTTTAATGTGTCTAAGGCTGTTTTTAAGAATAGGATTAAGGTTTTAGAATAAGTTACAGTCTGTGGAATTGGTTTTTAAACATTCGAGGCGGTGAAATAAATAAAAAAAATAATTAATTTCTGGTAGATGTTCAACTTTGTGGTTCTTCGAACTTTGTTCGATCTTAGTCCTTCGGAGTCCAAAGTAAGCACGATTGCCAGCCATAATGCGCCTTTGTATTTCTCTGCTGGTGTCGTTATTGGCGGTCACCATTGAGCCCAGATACACGAATTCGTCTACTACCTCGATTTCCACACCGTCGATCTGAACTCGTGCTAGGAGGCTAACATTGTCTTCTCGTGAGCCTCTTCCCTTCATGTATTTTGTTTTCAACGCATTAATCACAAGCCCAATCCTACCAGTTTCAGCCTTAAGTCTGATGTACGTTCTCCCAACGTCTCAAAATTATGTGCTACGATATCAACGTCGTCGGCGAAGCCAAATAATTGGACAGACTTCCTGAAGATCGTGCCACTTGTGTCTATCCCAGCGCTTCGAATCACACCCTCCAGTGCAATGTTAAACAACAAACACGACAATTCATCACCTTGCCGTAACCCTCTCCGAGATTCAAAGGGACTCGAGAGCGTCCCTGATACTCGGATGACACACATCACTCGATCCATCGTTCCTTTGATCAACCGTGTCAGTTTTTCCGGAAATCCATATTCCTGCATGATTTACCATAGATGAAATCGATGAAAAGAAGATGCGTGGGCATGTTGTATTCGCGACATTTCTGCAGCACTTGCGAATCGCGAAATTCTGGTCCGTAGTAGCGCGGGCACCCATGAATCCCGCTTGGTATTGCCGCACGAACTCCTTTGCAATTGGTGACAGGCAGCGGCATAATATTTGGGATAGTAACTTGTAGGCAGCGCTCAGTAGCGTGATCGCCCGATAATTGCAGCAATCCAACTTGTCGCCCTTTTTATAGATGGGAAACACTATTCCCTCCATCCAATTCTCCGGTAAACATTCCTCCTCCCAAATCTTGGTAATTACCCAGTGCAGCGCTCTGGCCAGTGCTTCACCACCATTTTTCAATAGCTCGCTTGGGAGTTGGTCAACACCAGTGGCTTTGTTGTTTTTCAACCGACCAATTTCCTCCACAACTTCCTGACGGGTTGGGGTCGGGGTCCTGTCATCTTCTGCGCGTGTTCCTAGATTAATTTGCGTGTGTCGTTAGCACGGTACAGTGCTTCCATTTCTTGACGGTCTCGATCTTCCCTCTGGCGCTTTTTCTTTCGAAGAATAGAATTTTGTCTGTTCTGTGCCTGTCTATACCGTTCCACGTTCGCACTCGTACGGTGTCGCAGCATTCTCGTCCGTGCTGCATTTTTCTCCTCTTCTAACTGCTTGCATTCGCCATCAAGCCAGTCATTTTTTCGATTCGGTGCAGAAGTACCTAGTGTACTAATGCAGTGCTACCAATGGCGGTTCGAATATTTCTCCAGCTATCTTCAAGAGTAGCAGCGCCAAGCTACCGTTGGTAGGGCTACTTCTAGCTGTTGCGCGTATTTTTGGGCCACTCCGGTTTCCCGTAGAAGCTCAATGTTAGGTAGTGGCGTCCGCATTCGAGGCGTGTTGTACACATACACATGACCGCATACATACTGCAACTAGGTAGTGGTCCGAGTCAATATTCGCACTGCGGTAGGTGCGAACGTTGATGATATCGGAGAAGAATTTCCCGTCAATTCGTCAATGACTCTCTTTTCGCTGGTCAGGTGATCTCCAAGTTTTGTGATAAAGTGTTTGCCATGTTTTGTGATGAAGTGGACGGATTATTATAATTTGAGATAGCTCAATGCAGACGTCTTCTTAAATTGGCAGATCGACAAGCAATCAGTGGAGTCCCACCTGGTACCTCACAGCAAGATGCTTAGAGGCGGACCGGAAGATTTGATGAGCTAGCTCCCCCTTGAACCAAAGACGTATGTTTATGTCAAAAAAAAACATCTTTTATTGTATTTTTTATTTTTAAATATACACAACCCGTCAAAAATATCGATTCACTTGTAACACACAAAGTATTGTACACTTGAACACTGCATTGCCCTCAAAAGTATGAATCGAAATTCGGCCTCTACGCCGCGCTAGTGTGAATGTAAAAGCGAAAATATTTTAACGAGTTTGTATAATCAACCCGACCATCTAGAAAAGACAAAATTGTTTAGCAAGTCAAGAACTTTCAGAAACTGAAGAGTCACGCTCGGAATTCATTCACTAGGGGGCATTTAAAGGAGATTATTTTTCAACAAATTTATATCGTGATGTAGACCTAGAATGTTCAAACCTTCACTTTATATCACAGTGATTCTAAACTTTAGTCTAACAATTTTTAGGTGCCTTAAAAAAAGGATTATGTGTCGCCTCTTGCTACCTGCAAGTGGCGTGCCAATCCTGAAAAAGAGGAACTTACGCAGAAGAATAGACTGGAACAGTTGTCAATCCAAGAGTGCTTTTGCTATTGCTTCACCAGAAAATTATTCTTTTGATTTCTGATAGTTTCTCATCGTTTCAAATAATCTCGGATTCAAAGAAAAGGCTATAAGTACAAAGGCCAACATGATTTCATTAGTCATCTACGTCACTATAGATACTTGTTCAAACTTTTTCTTATTCCCTTGGCCACTAGCGCAACGAAGTGACCGAATTCTGTCCATTTTTCATACTCTCCACTTCCCAAAAGTCCATAATCTTCTGAACAATTTTGCCAAAGATTCAAACTTTCTACACCCTATAGTTGAAACGCTATTGTCCACTATTGGAATTCCGCTGTCTAGTGTTCTATTTTAATTTCAACTCGTCATCGCATTTCGATCTCCCGTTCATCAAGTTTTCTTTTCTTGATTACCATGCGTTTTATTCAATACATAAAAAAAAGCTAATCAAAATTATCCTTACAAATAAACGCTACGTTCAACCTTCTGTAACATAGTCAATTATCAATATTTTTGGCAGAAAACTTTACAACAATCTCATACTCAACAAACAATTCACTGACAACCTCACGCATACATTGAATTTTTCAAAGCGACTTGATGTGTTCCATTTTTGCCCACGACCAATGTTGCATTTTTTCTCCAAGATGCGATCCATTACGAGCAATGAAATAAAATCATGTAAAATTGCATTACAATCTTGCTTTTCTTTTTTGGGTGTAGGGGGCGGGTTCATTATATAAACGATCAAAAGTTTTCTTTTTTACATGTCCACTAGCGCCAGGTAGTGACTAAATTCAGAACCATACTCTTTTTCTTCCGAAATTTCTTGACTATCAGGACAACATTTCGGAAAGTTAGGGCTTTCTAGGTGGTCGGAATCATGATATTAAATCTTTAAAAAATACTCTGTATTACATGACCCAGAGAGCCGCGTAGTGATTGGATTCCTAACCATACTCTCCACTTTCCGAAAGTCCTTAACCTGTTGATAAGATTAATTTTGCATTAAAAGTTCAAACTAACTAGGAGGTTGGGATCACGATATCAACTCGTTAAAAATGTTCTCTTTCCCATGCCTCTTAGCGTCACGTAGGGACTGAATTCCGAACCATACTTTCCACTTTACATACTTTTCTGAATGTTTAGAACTTTCTAGGTTATAAGCATTTAGGGATATAATATTATGAACTTACCTCGTTTTAGGTGAGCTGCTACTTCTTGGGGGTGAAGCAATATTCTAGTGAACTATGAATTTTTCTGGTAGACAGAAGATCTGGATTGTGCACATTTATATTTAAATTTTAAAATTATAAAGCATATCTAGTTTTTTTTCGGTTTTATTAAAACCAATTTGCACACTGTTAATTTTGTTTACAATTCCTAATGTGTTTATTGCAAAGCAATAACTGTACAAACTATGATTCACAGCTCAACATTTCTCTAGCCAGCGCGATCCACAACCCAACCGCTTCTTCAGTTGGAGTGCGAAAATTACCTCGCACATTAGTGCAAAGTTTACTGCAGATTGAACTTGGCGATAAATTACCGCACCGAAGGCCACTTCCTCCATTCGTACCATAGAGCTCTCACAATGCCTCAAACTTCTATTATTCTGTGCATCGAAAGCCTAGCATCAAGGTGCCCATTCGAGATGAGTCGTTTGTGACCATTTGGCCGGATTATGCAATTTTGAACTAATGGCCTGGAGCTCGATGCCCGTTACATCATACTTTGAGCTTGATGACTCAATTTTGCAAGCTCGGGAGACGAGCAGCTTCATTCAATCAAATAAATCGTTTATTTGCTATGGGTCTATTGCCTTTGGCACAACTACTTGAATGTTGGCTAGAATGAAGAACAGCTGATTGGTTGTACTTTCCCATCCAGATGATTATATACGCATGAAATTGGAATGGAATATTGATCCCGTTTTCTTGTAATTTCCTCCTTTTTGACAGAGAAAAGAGATCACTGCTAAAACTGGAGGAGACCTTGAACTCGATATGCAGAACCTATCATCATAAAACTATATGTTCAAAGTTTATCGCCCTCTGGATTCGTTTAATGGTAATAAAACATGAAAATTGCAGTTTTCACACCGTTATCGTCGGTTTCATCATACCTATCATCTGAGGAAGATTGAAAATGATTAGGTTTTTGTTCGGTTAATCCTGATGCCTGGCATGATCCACTAAGTCTTCAAGTTTGAGTGTCTCGTTTGCGATGGGCGTGCGCATGCTAGAAAAGTGCTTATTAGATGCCATTTGAGATCACAGGAGTTCACCGACTCAACGAACCAAGTAAATAACCGTCCCAGCGACAACGGTAGCTCGATTCGCCACATATCGCGCACATCTTCGTCTCCGCTGTTGGTCTCACACGAGAAAACAGCCATTGCCGTGGCGCAGAAACAAAAATGGAAAATCTAATTACAAGCCGACTAGAACACTATTCTTAATCTTCTGTAACATAACCGTCCGAAAGCTTGTGATTGTGTGTCTGGGTTGTCTGGGGCTGGCAAAAACAAGACAGGTCGGTAATTCACTACCGATTAGTGGGTGAAGCGTGATATTACCCGGTGCTAAATCCATTTGCTCACGCAGTACTTATTCCGGGTGTCCACAGACGAGATTGTGCAGAACAACAGCAATTGCACGGTTAGGTGGAGGTTGCCGTTTTTGTTTTCGTTGCTGGCAAGAAAAGAAAGATTTCAACGGCCACTTGATTCTATTAGTAATGCATCGTGTAATTCAATGATTCCCTTTGGGAAAGGTGTTCTGTAGGTCTCAACTATTAGAAGAAGTTCTATCGGGTACAACAAGCTGAAGGGAGATAAAAAAATCACTGGTGAATGCAAAGCGTTATTTCTTGGATATCATATTGGTTAAAATAGAAACATTTATTTTAAATCATCGATTCCTCTCCAAACTAGTTACAGGTATATGAACCTCGATCATATCTGGAAGAAATTATGCTCTTCCAATGACATTTCGAAAACTTTGTTTAGAGTTTTAATCAATCCTAATGGGACTCTAATTCCTTGCAAAATTCGATGTGTTCCTTCAAATTTCTAGTATAAGAACTTGATTTGTTGTTGACTCTTGTGTCACCAATGAATTACTAGCGTGTCACCTAAGCGTCACATCGGCCGATCAAACAACAAACGTGAACTAAGAATGTACAACACTAAATAACGTCATTGCTAAACACTTATAAAGACTGTATTCGATGAAATTTGGACACACAAAATAGGTCACCAAAAATGTTCCTTGAGCTTGAAAAGAACTTTCTGGAAATAAAGAACTATTAAATGGTTAAGTTTTGACATCATTGGTTTATTGAACCTCTTCTCCCAACCCAAATGCCCGCACCTTTGCCTTGACCCCTTTCATCAAATTTTGGGCAAAGATAGGACCGACTTGCTTACTTACTTTTAACCACACTTTCTTTAGTGCAAGTTCATTTTCTATCAGTTTTGGAGTTTTAACGAGCTTTGCCTCCATGATAGCTCAAAATTTTTCAATTGGGCGAAGTTCCGGAGTGTTTGGAGGGTTGACGTCTTTTGGTACAAAAACTTCATTATTATCTTTGTACCAGTCTAAGACGGGCCGGGCATAGTGGCAAGATGCCAAATCCGGCCAAAACAGTGTCGGGCCATCGTGAGATTTCAAGAAGGGCAGAAGTCGTTTTTGAAGGCATTCGTTCTTGTAGATTCGTTCGTTGACGTGACGTCGTTCGTGATGAATGGCTGACTCATTTTGCCACATCCACAGATCGCTTGCCAGACAAGGAATTTTTTGACGAATTTCGACAGTTTCTTCTTCCGTACACTCTCCGGGACGGCCAACTTAGAGGTGGCGACGTAGTGTTCCTGTTCTGGCATTTGTTCGGTGTCGGCTTTAATGTAGGTCTCATCGTTCATCACAATGCAGAACGGTTTTGTGAGCCACTCCCTGTACAGTTTTCTTGCACGAGTTTTGGCCACCGAGTTCTGTTTATCGCTCCGGTTCAGTGCTTTCTGGACCTTGTACACATGTAATCCAGAACGTTTCATTGTTTTCTGCACAAAACAAACTGAAACTTTCGCCTTTTTCGCAACATCCCTGATCGAAATGTTGGGATAACGCTTAAATTGGTTCAATACCATCCTGGCCTTCTCCGGATTTGATGAGCCACGTTTTTTGCCACTACCATTTTTCCGCTTGGTTGTCTTACGGTCCTTGAACGTTTTGATCACATGTGATACGGTTGAATGTGCGATTCCGACCTGTTTTCCGATCCATCGATGAGAAGCGTTTGGGTTTTCGAAGTGAGTGCCCAAAATTTGTTGGCGCACTATTTCTTCATTCGAAACCATCACTGAAATCACTCGATCGATTTCCACGAAACTCATTACACAATTGACACAGCACAATGAAATACATTCAGTAAAAATTTCAATAATTTTTACCCACACGCTAAAAAGTTACGAACAATTGCGTGTGTCCAAATTTCATTGAATACAGTCTTTATGAGACAAAGAATTCCAATGTTGGGCTTCTCTCCTGATTCATCCCTCATTAATGTTACCCTATAGAACCTTAAAAAAACCACAACACATACACAATTCTACAATTCTAGATGATGTAGTAATGAAATCTTATATACCAATTGCTAAAAAAGAAGCCAAACATGATCAATGACAAACGTGTAAAAATTGTGAAAAAAAAATTAACCGCAGGTACATTACTTTTTATATGAAAGGACGCGTACATTTGGCTGATGACTTACGTTTTTTATTACTGCCGCCGGACACTGACGACTCATTTAGTATGAGCTTGATTCATTCGTCAGTAACTCTTATCAAAACCCAATTTTCAAAATAAGATTTGTACCTAAGAGATGTCTAAAACTCTTATATTTAAGGCGTGGGAGGAGAGCACTAGTTACAGCTATGCATTCTAAACGTGTGAAGCATATTATCATTTGATATAAAGGGTGTCCCTAATCAAATTGCATCACGGAAAAAATGCTTTGGAATATTACCCTTTGGGTATTTTCTCGTGAATATTTTAAAGGAGTAGTTTAGAGTGTTTTGTTGTTGTTGTTTTTTTATTACTGTCAGTTTTTCGAAAATTGAAAAAAAATGGCGTCATCAGAAAAGCAACATCAAGTAAGCACATGGAAAATCCTCAACTCTCTCTTTGGGACGTTGGAAAACAACTTAGAATCGTGCAATCAACGGTGAGTCGAGTGATGAAACGTTACTACAAAACTCTGAGCATCGAACAAAAGGAAAAGTGCGATCAGAATGGATGTTCTATTAGTCAGATCACAAGCATCACAAAGCGTTTAAGTGGAATCTCAATGCTACGGGCAGGGATGTGACCAAAAAGTTTGTCAAATTCTTTCGTTCAGAGAGCTAGATGTATAGAGCCACTTAACCGCCGAGCCACCTAGCTCGCCTGCATCTTGTAGCGACTGGATTCAAGGCATGCGCCATTTTTATGGGATTGTTGTCTCGACTCCCACGCACTCGTATGCCGTACTCGTACGACCCGTGCATGCCCATATTTGTGCAGGTTTGTCTAAAACAGCCGTGGCCAGACAATATCTGCGTTAAGTGGAAGTTCACTTCATCGTGTCGCCTACCAACCCACCTGGTTAATTCCGGAATTAGTCGGTGGGTCCACCGACCTTTGGTGGAGTTGTTTTATTCCCTTTGCCACATAACCATGGATGCGGCTCTAGTGGTCTTCCGAATATCTCTTGTTCCTTTTTTATGACAATGCCTATTGGCATCATCCCTGCTATGGCGCAGACCGCGTCACGTGATACCGTTCGATATGCACTAACCACTCTTAGGCACATAAGCCTGTGCGTATTCTCTTGATACTCAAGGCGGTGATCCATGCTGGCCCGCCGTACCTAAGTATGGACAGGGCGACACTGGCCAGGAGTTTACGCTTACTCCCTTGAACCGCCGAGCAATTCAACATCATGCGGGATAATACCGATATTGCCATAGAGGCTTTCTTGCAGGCATAATCTACGTGACTGACAAAGGACAGCTTATCGTCGATCATGACCCCAAGATACCACAAGAATCTCTTCGATTCTATTGTGCAGTTACCTGCACTGATCGTTGCATGTTGCTCCGATTTCCGGTTATTCACAACCGTGACCTCAGTCTTATGGTGGACTAGCTCCTATTGCCTGGAGCTCATCCATCTTTTCACAATGTCGATGGAGTGCAAGGCCTTTAACTCGACCTCTTCGATGAATTAACCACATATCTTCAGGGTGAGGTCGTCCGCAAACCAGATTTTCTTCACCCCGTTCGGGAGCTCAAACCGCAGTACCCCATCGTACATCGTGTTCCATAACACCGGACCCAGGATCGAACCTTGTGGGACGCCTGCGGTGATCTGTACACGTTCCTGGCCTGCCTCTGTGTTGTATACCAGTATGTGATTCTGGAGATAACTTCCAAGCATCTTGTACAGGTACCCAGGAACCGAAGGCGTTGGAGCGAGTTGGCGATAGCCACTGGCGCAATTGAACGCATTTCTCACGTCAAGGGTGACCACTGCACAGTATCGTACTACTCGGCTTTTGCGCTTGATTGCCACCTCAGCCGGTGATGGACAGGATGGCATCCTCCGTCCACTTCCCGTTGCGGAAGCCAAACTGATTATTAAACAGACCGCCTATACCCTCCGTGTATGTCGTCAGTCTGTTAAGGACCCTCTCGAGCACCTTACCCGCTGTATCCAACAGACCTATAGGTCTATATGCCGATGGATCTCTTGGTGCCTAACCTGTCTTCGGTAGCAACACAAGGGTCTGTGTTTTCCAAGCGTCCGGGAAGACGCCCTCGTCCAGACACTTTTGCATCACCACTCTGAACATTTCGGGATCTTGCAAGATAGCCGTCTTGATGGCCAGGTTCGGAATACCATCCGGTCTCGGCGCTATGTTCACCTTTAGCGACTTTGCTATCGCAATGAGTTCCTCATTCGTCACCGTCGTCTCGTCGCTGGCCCCCGTTGTGCCGTTGTCAATGCCCACGTGGTCTCGGTTGTTCGGCTAAGCCTTCCACTCTTCCGTCGCTATGACAACGTTAAGGTCTGGGATACTAGAACGCTGGCCATGGGACAAATTTATGGCGGCGGGGGGGCATAGACTCGGGTCGTGGTTCGAAAAAAGTCCCCCAACGATCACCTGCAGCAGCTCTGATGAACGCTCGGTTGGAGCCGCCGATCCTCTGGTTTTGGCTATTATTACCCGATAGGCGTCACCCCACGGATTCGTATTGGCCTTCTGACACAGACCATTGAAGCAGTAAGCACGACTTCCAGCTATAATGCGTCTCCGAATTTCTCTGACACAGTTGTTATCCGACGTCACCCTTGATCCGAGGTACACAAACTTATCTATCACCTCGAACTCATATCCGTCGATTATCACACTTCTGCCCATGCAAACTCTATCACGCTCGGTCTCCTGTCAACAGAAAGTTAGTCTTTGACGTATTCACCCTTAATCCAAGCGTTCCTGCTTCACGTTTCAGCCAGGTGTAGAGCTCAGTAACCGCTGAATAGAAGGCAAGAAAGAGGGCAGGAGCCTTGCTGAAGTCCTTTGCGCGTTTCAAGAATGTTTGATATCTTCGCACAGCACTGTACATCATTCATCGTTGCCTTGATCAGTGTTCCGGGAGAATTGTTCTCGTCCATAATATTTCATAGCTTTTCAATAGTAATCAATACTGCCGTATGCGGCCCAGAAATCGATGCATAAACCTGCTTGATAACTTCCGACAAATCTAGGGTTTTTTTTTTTCATTAGGGCGAATCTGCAATTGAGAGACTCTCTTTGATTACTTTCTCTTCCATTCATATTTCATTCAGTTACGTTTCTCATTCAACTATTTGTAGAGTATGGTAGCCAGCACTGTTGTGTTTCTATCTGTTCTAAAGAATTCCTCAAAAGATTTATAATGGTGCTGTAATAAATGAAAGAGAGTGAGAGAGGAGACAGCCTCTCACTGTTAGATTCGCCCGTTTGAAAAAAAGTCCTAGAAATCTGCTTTCTAGTAGTGATAGACGGCGGTCGAAGATCTGGAGAAGCACTTTATAGGTCACTTTGAGGATAGTGATTCCTCGGAAATTCTCGTTTTCCAACTTTTCACCCTTTTTGTATTTTGGGTACATTGTAGTAAGCCCTGCGCAATCAAAAACGTTAAGTCACTATGTTCCATGCCCAGGAACCCGAGTCATTATTCGTGGGATTCAAACCAAGAGACTTCTAGCGATATTCATCAGCCGTGAAGACTTCAGCATCGCTCAGGGACTTTTCCAGTGAGTGATACTCATGGCCGGTAACAGCCAAAAATCACTTTGGGTCAAAAGGGATCCTGGTTGAACAAGATTCAATGCTAGATTCAATATTCTTAAAATGCTTTTATAGCCGGTACAGTTACAGAATTTACAACTTTGGTTTATGTTAGTCTAGATTATTAATGTGAGAAGTAATGATACGCCTGGGACAGCGTTGACAAGTATTTAACCTTTTTTTTTTTGGCAAATATGCTTTTTACGCAATTCCAGAACAGTTCCACAGAGGTGCATTGCAAAACAGTTGGGAATCGACAATTCGACCGTGTCCCGTGTGGTAAAATCGTACAAGGGGACCCAGACAACCCAGCGGCGAGTTGGCAGCGGAAAAAAAGGAGAAAACCGACCCCGTGAACGCAAGGATAGTGAAGGATTACTTCAAGCGCAATCCAAACCATTCGTCGACTTTTCCGTCTGATTCGTCCAGTAGACAATGAAGCGGGCTGGACTTCATGTATTTAAGGTAAGGAAGGCGCCTAACCAAACCGATAAGTAGAATATGGTGGACCAATCCCCCGCCAGGAAGCAAATTATATAAAGAATAATGCTTACAGCAGTGCCTGCTGCCTTTCCTCTGGTCCTGGCTGGATCTGGCATCGTGCCATTATGCGAAACCGGTGATGGAGTGGTACGAAACCAACGATGTTGTGTTTGTGCCAAAGGAGGCATACTCATTACAACTGCGCTCGGTAGAAAAAAATCTAGAAGAAACGATTTGAAAAAAAAAGAGTGGATGAAAGTGTGCAATAAAGATGGCGCTAGTGTTGCACAGAATTTAATGGGTAGCGTCAAGTTTAAAGTGCTGGCATTTAGCCTAGGAGAGGTGCTCAGATCTTTTTTAATTTCAAAGAGATCCGACTCAAAATGATTTCTTGGTGGTAGTTTTGGTGTGTTGATTTTTTTTGAATAAAATCTTTAGATGGTTGTGACTTTATGTTGCGTTCATTGCGCATAATACAATAAAATTCCCTATTTTTACTCCTCTGGTAACTGTTTAGTACGCCAGATTTCGCTCCGAGACTATACTTCCTAGTTGTTCATAAGCTGCTTGATGGCATCTTAAAACTTCACTTATCGTGGGAGTTGTCAAATTAATCTCGTCCGCCGTTCCGTTCATTTCTCCTGCTGTCTTGATGTTCCGCCTCTGTAATGCACTCCACCTTTCGATCACCTCAGTCTCACGTTTCTTGAGAACGATACAGCTGTTCTATTTCTTCGCAGCCCAACTCCTCCAGGCAGCGTTTCTTATCCCGGAAAAGAAAAGTTTGCTATCTTTATTTCTGTTTGTATCGCTCCACGTTTGACGAGTACCGTTTGCATTGAAAACATCGACATTTTTTCGGATGGTGATAAAAAAACTAAGACAGATAATTGCTTTTGATAAATTCCTCATGGAAGGTAATTATTTAAGCTTATTGGCAAAAAACAATCTACGCCCATGCGACCGGCCTTCTGGCAGTTAACCAGAATATTCGCCGTCGCGGACGAAAACATGCGTGTAGGCACGTTTTTGAGTTCTTTCTTCGTTTTAATTTTCAATTCCTCCGCAGCTTTCACGACAAAATTGTTGGAGTAGATCTTACGCTTCAGGTTGGCCCAGAAATTCTCGATGGGACGGAGCTGGGGAACGTTGGGTGGGTTCGCCGATTTGGGTACCACATCGATATTCAGCCGCTCTATCTCCTCCAACGATCGCTTCTAGTAGTGGGCCGACGCCAGATCCGGCCAGAATACCGCGTCTTCGCTCTTATGGTATTTCTTGAAGAACGACGCAACTTCCGGCAGGCATTTCGTACTATAAATTCTCCCGTTCACGGCCAGTCCAGAGCGAAAAAAGAGCGGCTTTGACATCCCCTTCTTGCTGATTGTCAGCCACAGCAGCACCTTCTTGGGAATCTTGGTATATGAAATGAACTTCCCCTCCGAGCTCATTTCCTTCGTGGAGGAAGTAAAATACGAAGTGCCCTGCCAATCGTTGCCATCCAGGGTGAGATAGGTCTCGCCATCCATCACCACCGCCTTGTTGCGATTTGCCGAGAAAATCGAGTGGACAATGTTATTCAGCCGCTGCGCTGCGTCATTGCCTGCAGCACCGAAACCAGTGGACGCGACTTCCGCTTCCTGATATTTGTGTTCATATTCACCAGATACGTTTTCATTGTTTCTCCGGTTAAACCGACCTCCCGGCCAAGCGCACGCAGCGATGTAGCCACTTTTCCCTCGGTTTTCCTCTTCAGCATCCTTTGAAGCTTCTTGTCGCTCAGGGTCGTCGGCCGTCCTGAACCGGGCTTTCTTTCGATGATCTGATCGTTTTCCAATAGTGCCAAGATGTGCCGAGTTTGTAGATGCCAGAACGGGCGTATCCGGCGTCCACAAAGTGCCACACGATGTCCGTTTTCGACGCGGCGGGGTATCGTTCTTTGAACGCGCAGACTTCTGAACGGAGTTGCTTCATTATTTTTACCATCACGGTTAGAGTTCGACTGATAGAGCTGCCAAATTTTGTTGGCTGGGGTAACTATGATTGATGCTGCATGGGTAGTTTCATGAGTGCGGGTGAAGGTAAACCCATGAGGCATCGGAAATTTTTGTCCATTTTTTTAAATGCAACCGTTATCTTGCTGCAGTATCATCGCCCGAACTGCATTCTTATCGTCTAAAACCATGTGATGTGCATCCCTACAATCTCAACTCATTAATAATTGTCAGTCACAATTTTTTTTTATTTTTTGGGTCAACAAGTCATTCCACGAAAACACAACAAGTCATTCCACTTGAACCAAAACTCACAGTAAGATCACACTCATGCAATAGTAAGCAAACGTATCAGTCGTGCCAAGGTACTGAAATGCAATCATTTACACAAACAATCTCTCTCTCTCCACTCACCCGATGCAGTCCCGACACCAAGAAGTGACATATTGCACAACTGGGTAGGACCGTCGAGGCACCGCAAAAGGCCGACTTAGCGAAGATGCAATTTTCGGGCACATTACTACTCCAGTTGTCCAGTCAAGAATTGTAAACCATACTATATATAGCTATGGAAATAACATAAATCATAACCAATCAGTAGAAGACTTTTTCACCACGGTCCTTTCTGATGGTAGTTCTCGAGCTCACCATAGTTTGAATACCGCACAGTATAGAAAATCCTTCTCCTTTGAATGATAAAACCTGTTACAATCATCTGCACTCCTCGTCGAACCAGTCGTTCAGTCAATATCTATCCACAACTCCCCTTCTGCTGCAATATTAATGGCTACTTCAGCAGCCTGTGGAAAATGGACTTCCGCTCCAATTTGTAGAGTGATCACCTAACTGGATGTGCTGGACACCACGTCCAACACCACGAAAGAGGACGAACCAACGATCAAAAGGTCTATGAAGCCTTGCTCAACAACAGAATGTTATTTAGAACGGTAAGTCATTGGCGCTTTTTGACCATAACCAGATAGTGGTCCGAATCAATATTTGCGCCGCGGAAGGTTCCGCTGTCGATAATATCCGAGAAGTGGCTTCCATCAATTGGAACGTTGTTGATATGCGTGATTCCATGGTGATCTCCAGATGCACCGATATACATTAGGTTGTGCTGGAAGTTGGTACTACGTATGGCCATATTCTTGGAGGTGGCGAAATCGATGGGCCCATTTTCGTTCGTATGCTAGAGTGCGCTGAACTTTCCTATAGCCAGTTTGAACTTTTCCTCCTGGTCGAACTTATGTCTCCGATAACGATTTTGATGTTATGGTTAGGGCAGCAGTCGTATTCTCGTTTCATCTGCTTGTAAAAAGCATCCTTATCGTTATCGTCACTTCCTAGTCCATCAGTGCACGTTGGTTATGCTGAAATCAAAGAAACATCCATTGATTCTCAATTCACACATCCTGTTGATGATTGCATTTCGCGTAATACGATAAAAGCTCTACCCAGCTCGTATGAATTGCTGCAGCTCTGGTAGATGGTATATCCATCCCTATACGTAGATACCGTCGACGCTTTTTAGCAAACCTCCTGCAGTGCTACAATTTTGAACTTGCGGCACCTCAATAAGTTGGAAATAATGCGGTTACTTCCCAAGATATTGAACGACTTACTGTTTCATGCTCCGAGTTTCCAATCGTTAGTCCGTTTCCATCGCCTAGGTTTGCACCGATTATTCTGGTTCGTATTAACGTTATGCGTTACCTCTATTTATGATTTTTACTGTAACTTGTAGGGCCTACATCAAACCCCTGTCTCACTGGAAGACCAGACCACTGTTTAAAGTCCCACGCTGGCACGAGAACGATTATCAGCTGCCCCTAACATGGAGAAATAATGCTCGGATAGGCTGCACCCTTCGAAGTCAATACGTCGGGTGTTATTTTTTGATCACTAACCCAATCAATAAAAGTTAGGGAAACTAACAATACGACACTGAATTGTTTTGTTTATACAACCATATAGAAGGTAGAACTAACGAATCTATTTGTTATTTTCTGCAACGACACTGATGTCTGTTCTTATGAAAATATCTTCTTGACTAATGGCACACGAGCAACTGTCAAAAGGACGAAACATTTATTCACACAGAAAAAAACATTTGTGCATTGTACGAAAACAATACAAAAGCAACGAACATTTTGTCTCAAATTGAAAAGAAACGTCTCTCTGGTGGTTGCATGAACTGACTGACAGATCTACTATATCGACTCGAAATGTGTTTAAAAATAGACGCAAACACGAGCAGATGTCAGTGTTTTTTTATGTCTCTGAAATGGGATTCGATCCCGTATTTTTGAGAAGAGCTGTTACTGAGTTTGTGGTTGGTTTCACTAGGGCATGGTTACTTGTGAAAAGCTACTTGATTAATGAGTATGAAGTTATAGGTCGCGACAGCGCTATATATTTTATTTTGGGCTAAATACATTATTTCCGCCCACCCCAGCAGCAGCACCATCATGCATGAGAACGATAATAGAGAAGCAGCGATTGGCTAGTCTTCACGAACTTCATTTCGTGCACTAAACCAAACGGTGTAATGATTGCATTTCACCAGATATAAAGCAATATGAATCTTTTTTTTTTTGTTTAAAATTCATGTTTACAAAATGAGTGAAATCTAATTTACGAAAATTAATTTTCAGTATACTCAATTACTTCTTCCTTAATTTTAGCTTCCATTCCCTGGTTAATCGCGATGTTGCTTGAACAGTGCGTTGTGCACCATCCTTTTCCTTATTTTTTCCAGAGCTCCTTAAACGAATTTTACCGTGATATTAGATTTCAAGCAAAACTATTTGAGTTAAAGTATATGGATTTGACATTAATTGACATAAAGTAAATCAAAAACACATGCTGCTCATTAGACTGATGCAAAATTTGAAATATTTGCTCCCCTAAGCTTAATCGACGCCAATTTGGGTCCTGATAGTCCCCAAAAAATTTCAACACATTTGGTTTTAATTTGGCTTTGCACACGCTATTCAAAGTTTGTATGGGAATTAGTATGAAGAATCTCAAACTTACATTTCCAGATCCCTAACATCTTGATATTATGTCCTTAAACCAAATCTTATATACATTCATATAGTGTAAGTTGTCAACTATCAAAATGCCGAAGATACCTGACATGTAAATTTTATACAAAAATAGTTATTCAAAAAATATAATAATAAGAAGTAAAAATATGTAATGAATATAAAAAATACAAATATAAAATATATAAAATATATATAATAATATAAATAAAATGAAAAACAAAAAATATATGAATATAAAATATAAAAAACATATAAATAATAAGAAAACAAAAATAAGAATAAAACATCATACCTAAAGTGTGTATTTTATGTTCTATTGAATAACTATTTTTGTATAAAATTTACATGTCAGGTATCTTCGGCATTTTGATAGTTGACAACTTACACTATATGAATGTATATAAGATTTGGTTTAAGGACATAATATCAAGATGTTAGGGATCTGGAAATGTAAGTTTGAGATTCTTCATACTAATTCCCATACAAACTTTGAATAGCGTGTGCAAAGCCAAATTAAAACCAAATGTGTTGAAATTTTTGGGGACTATCAGGACCCAAATTGGCGTCGATTAAGCTTAGGGGAGCAAATATTTCAAATTTTGCATCAGTCTACTGCTCATATAAGAAGTCTTTCAAATGCTTGACATCGATTCACATTCACTTAAGAAAGTATAGCTGATTATTTTCCCACATTTCAATTCTCACTGCACCACCCGCATTTTATATATGTAGGCCACAACTGCAGGTCATAGATCAATACCAACCGTTTGCCGTTATCTCAGCAAACAAACTGGGCAAAGCATCACCTCGGAAGACCACCCCTTCAGCGTATCTGGTTAGATTAATTAATTAAGCATGATTTATCTGCACACTCACCAATTTAATATCAATTAGAGGCCAGCCACGGTTGCGAATACGATTTTCACGAGACCTTTTGGCCAACCACGGTCAAGTTCTTCCTCACCCCTTTGACTGCTGGCTGCCGTTAGAGCGTGCAACACGCTGTTGGAATGAAATATGGTTACAAGTCAGTCTTCATTCATGTTTTCAACTCTCCATACATCATACGCTTCGTTGTCGTAGGATGGTGGTTGTTGTCCATATGTACGCGAGAAGAGAAGCAACCTCGAGGGAAAAGAAAGTCCACACCATTCTAATCCGGCATTAAACCCTGGATTATCATCTCTCTGATTGCCCAGAGATGTTGTAGTAGGAGTCTGGGGCGGGAGAGATGGTCAAAACAAGTATTACACATCCATCACACAGGTAAACATAAACACTGCTAAACTCCACGCGATCCATGAGGTATTAATCCAATCAATTGATTTAAATCTATGTTCATTACCGGATTCAACGATTAACGCTGGCTCATGGCTATTTCTTTTCTCACACAGGTCCTAGATCTAGACGGGAATGATAAACTTTGATTAATGAGCTTATAATTGCTTATTTTGCTATTTTCTCTCATGATGGATTAATTACAGCTTCGAGCTAACGATGGTGCAACACGGTCGGAACTTTTATAAGCAGCGATCGCGTAAAAAGGTAACCTAATGTGTAGGGAATACCGTCTGCTCCCTGTTCATTCATTATTTCTAATTAAAACTGCCAACTGCATGATAGGAATTAATTTCGAAAAAACGTTCCCTTGTCGCGTACAACATAAATTCTTGAACATGATGAGATGCTGTGAGTTCTGGTGCAGCGGCTCCATACTTCGACGTCCAACCAGCAGGAAGTGGGTAGGTATATGTAAAAGATGCTTTCGAATTCTCGCTACCCGCGGTGGAGCTTTCCAGTGTGATGTTAGTAATGAATGTACATCGCACTCTAGTAACTAAATATGTTGGCACGTCAGATCTGTCGGCGTGCAAAGTCAGCGGGAAGCAAATGAAGTTCAAGCAAATTGATACCAGTTCTACTGAAATGGAGCTATATGAAACTCTGCAGAAGATGTAGGGTAGAACGCTATTTCGTCGATATTGTCTATTTCTGTCAAATCCAAAACATCAATATCAACGATATCAATGAATGTACCATGCACAAATCAATACTTCATTTATTTGTTTGATTTCTACGAATAATATCAATTTCAAAAATAGAGAATAGACACAACGCCTTTTCGAGAGCAGTTCTCTTCCGTGTCGTACTTTGGTGCCGCTTCCGGCGCGATCGATGATTCGATATTAACAACGATGGAAGTCGTTTCAATCCTGAATCGCAATCCTCAAGCCATGATTGCGTTTCTCAATGGACCTTGAAATCATCAAAATAGCCAACTGGAACGCTTGATCGCTGAAGAGCAAGAATACCGAATCCATCAACTATCTCAATGAACGAGCCATTGACATCGCAATCATAATCGAGACGTATCTCAAGCCTGAGATCATTGTGTTCCTCTCCAACTTCCGACTGATCAAAAAACAGGTCCGCCGGAGGGAGAATTGCCGTCACCCTGTGCAACTACATCAACTATCAGGTACGTCCGTTTCAGCTGAAATTCATCGAAGCCATCAGAGTCAAGGTCGAACGCACCGCCGGCCCTATCACTATCATCGCGGCCTATTGTTCCAAACAAGCAAGCGCAAACAACGGGATATGTACGACTTTACGAAAGGATATCATCAAGTTTACTCGTAGGCATGGGAAGTTCGTCATCGCCGGCGACCTGAATACAAGACATGAAACCTGAGGAAACGCACCACGAAACAAGAACGGCTCTATCCTACAGGAGGACCTGAAAGAGGGTTATTACACTATCCTGGGTCCGGATACTCCCACCCGGTAGAGAAGATTCGGCGCCCACTCAACAGTTAGTCAGTGACAGTGTACCAAGAACACCACTATCCAGTGTTGGCTGAAGTTGGGTCCTGTGTCCGGCATATCCAAACAGCACACTATGCTCAAAGTAAGTCCCAGCAACTGGATTGTGACTTAAATGAGTCACAAAGCAATCACCCCAACTGGCTTGTATCAAGTGTGCTGCTAGGGTACGGTAACCGGGCGCAACTACCATTGTACCAACTGGGTCCAATTCCGTCATCAGGTCGACAGACTATCCCAAGATTATCTTTTTGTGTATTTTTACTTTCAAAAATATTCACTGAATATGCTTGAAAACGTCAGTTAACTTTGTATAGCCCAAAAAGCTACTGTTACTATCGTAGATTTAAAGTTTTTTTTTAGTCCAGAACAATAAAGATAATTTAGACGATCACAAAGTTATTAAATAATGACTGTTGACCTTTAAAAAGATTAATTGAATATAACACACATGATCACCTTAAATAGCCCAAAAAAACAAATTTTACAACTGTAAATCTTATGTTTGAAACAGTTTGGAAGTCCTGAAATATCCCACGATTTTCACATAATGTCTTACACAATGATCAATGAATATTGTTAAATGCATATTGTCCCTTTGCACACTCCAAAACCTGCGGTTAAAACAGTAGATCTAATTTTCTGAGCTCAAAGACAGTTTGAATAACCATGGTCATTCCAGTTTAACTCATATCGCTTTTTTACGTTGGAAAATATTCACTAAATACGGTTGAATTCGTGGCGGAATTTTGTTTTGCCCAAAAAGCTTTAGTTACGACTGCAGATCTTAAGTTCTGAACTCAAGGACAGTTTGGATGTTCTAGAGGATCACAAAATTATCAAATAATGACTGTTGACTTTTCCAAAGGTTCATTCAATGTGTATAGTAACCTTATATGTATAGCTGTAAAAGTTACTGTTGCAACTGTTGATCCTATGTTCTGATCTCAAGTACGTTTTCGATAATTAGAGCATCCCAGCATTTTATAGGTGTGAATGTAATCTCCCCGCGGGGCACCTTAGAAACATTAAGCACCCCTTAACGGCTAAACAAACTACGGAGGGAGCGCCATACGGCGCATTGGAGTCGATGCCACTAAAACCCCAAATATTGCAACTGGCTGCGAAAAGAATACTGACTGGTACCGTTGTATTCGGGCTGTGTCGTCTCCCTCAGTACTGCCGGGTGACACCGAGCAGGAAATGGCGAGTTTCCTGCGGCACAGGTTGTCTGCGTCCCACTAAAACCTTGATAGGCCTCCAGTACGTTCCATTCTGAACCGCCCGACCTCGTCAGTCCAGTTGGAGTAGGCTCAGGTTCCCCATGAAGGGCCGTGTCAACCCTTGCATGGCCTCCCTGCTTGCATAGACAACCATGGGATCACTAGAGCGACTTGTCCACGTGGGCTTGGATAGCGTCTGGAAGAGGACCCAACAACATGAAGGAAACTAGAAAAACCCAGGAGAAAGCGAATCCGATCGCTAAAGGCGGCCTAGCGAGGCCCCCATCGCGTAAAACGGTGGAGTCTGGCGTGAGCGACACGGCATCAGAAACAGGTGTCACCAAGCTAGGCGTGGCCATGGATGGGCCAGGAATCGTTCGGACTATGGATAGGATGCGGGAAACCCTTCCTGAAGTGTTGGAGGTGTCCGAGCAGTTGGACGCGATCATTGACTTTACGTCATCGCGTAACAACATTGCAAAGGACCTCAAACTGAGCCTCCTTAGCTATGCATGACAGTGCAGACTGCATGCAAGGAGAGGGAAGAGCTGGACGCCAAGCTCCTAGCTCCTAGTTGGCACGGCTAGCAGCTACCGATATAGCCTCAAATCAGACCTAGACGGAAGAATCCGTCTCGGTCGGAGAATCCACCCCATCTACCATGGGACGTAGGTAGTTCCCGGGCATTTCTAAGATGCGTATAATGTCGGAAGCCCCAGAAGCGGAAGTGAACGTGGCGGCGGGGTCTGAGGGTCCATCCTCGTGACCAACTCTAGCTGGCCGCAGAAAGAGAGAGACCCCGGCGCTAAGCCCAGCGCTAAAGGCACGACATCCAGCTCACGTGTTGTCTCAAGCGCCAAAGGGGGTCCGAGCTGCAGGGCTAGCACTGAAGCAGACGCTAGTGCTCGGAGGGGGGTAAGTGATGTCCCCAGGCGTGGCAGGGAAAGCCACTGGAATAAGGTCCGAAAAAAGGGAATTATGACAAAAAAAAGGAAAAAAAACTAGTGACAGGTGATCGCTAGCGTAACGACGGAGAGGCCCTCATCGTTAAGGCCGAGGCGTCAAAGTACTCGGAGGTCTTGAAAGCGAACCGCGAGGACGTTAAATTGGTATGCCTAGACGCCAATGTGCGGAGTTGCGCAATACACGCACCGGCGAGATGCTCCACGAGCTGAAGAAGGCAACAGCGCTAAAATGCCCGGCGTATAGAGACTTGGCAAGACAGGCCTTAGGTGAGGGTTTAGAGATACGCGCCCTCGTCTCACAGGTGACGATCCAGTGTAGGAACTTGGATGAGATCACCGAGGCAGACGAGATCTCCACTGCACTCAAGGAACAGTGCAAGGTCGGGGTTGCTGCCGCAGACATACGTCTGATGAAGGGCGTTGTAAATGGCGAATGTGAAGGTGGGATGGTCTAAATGCCCACTTCACCTACACCAGCCGCCGAAGGCATGCTTCAGATTCCTAAAAAGCTGGCACATGTCCCGTTAGTGCAAAGGCCTACATAAGAGCAACATGTACAGAAGGTGTGGCAGCACAAATCACAAGGCGCGGGATTCCAAAGGTCCTTCCAAATGCTTGATGTGCGCTGGGTAACCGGATGATCAGCACGTCATGGTGGGGGGGGGGTTCAAGTTCTCGGCCACTAAGGGTATTCCATTGAGCCAACCGGTATGCAGGTAACCCAACTAAACCTGAACCATTGTGTGGCCGTCCAGCAACTGCTGAGTCAGACAATTCGTGAGTCGACATCGGGTATCGCTATAATTTCCGAGCCATACCGCATCCCAGCCGGAAACGGAAACTGGGTTACGGACAGGTCTAATATGGCGGCATTATGGACGACAGGCAAGTACCCAATATAGGAGGTTGAATGTACCACAAACGAAGGCTTCGTGGTTGTAAAAGGGAATGGAGTGTTCTTCTGTAGCTGCTATGCACCGCCAAGATGGTCGATCTAACGGTTTTCCAATCGGATCCACATCGGATGACAGCGGAGTTAACTGGCCTGAACCCGTTGGTAATAGCGGGGGGCTTCAACGCTTGGGTCGCCTTACCAACCCCAGGGGACAAATTCTTCTGGAGGCCTTGGCTAGGCTCAATGTGGACCTAGACAACGTGGGTACCAAGAGAACCTACCATAGAATCGGAGCAGAATCGATCATCGGTATAACATTCAGTAGTCTTGGGTTGCTTAGCAATTGGAGGGTGGATGATAGCTACACCCATAGTGACCACTTGGCGGTTCATTATTGTATCATCCACAATACAAGGCAGCGTGCGCAAGGAGGAGCATCCACTCAATTTGCCTGAGAATGTAAGACGTCCCACTTTGTTGTAAAGACTTTTAATGGGGCGCTTGAGAGGGAACGAAACTTACGTGGAACCCAGGAACCTCGCGGCGAACGACTCGTTATGACACTTACACTAGCGTGCGATGTGACTATGCCGAGGGATGTCAAACCGAGGAATGGAAAATCACCGGTGTATTGGTGGACGGAGTCGATCGCCGACCTTCGGAGAACATGCTTTCAAGCAAGACGAAGGGTGCAAAGAGCGCGGTCAGACGCCTAGAGAATCGAGCGAAGAGGGGCGTTAGTAGCCGTGAAGTCCACACTAAAGAGGGAGATAAAGGCCAGTAAGCGAGCCTCCTTGGAGGACCTGTGTCAGAAGGCCAATAAGAATCCGAGGGGTGACGCCTACCGGGTAGTAATGGTCAAAACTAGAGGATCGGCGGCTCCAACCGAGCAATCACCAAAGCTGCTGCAGGTGATCGTTGGGGAGCTCTTTCCAAACCACGACCCGAGTCCATAGTCTCCCGCCGTCGTAGATTTGTCCCATGACCAGCGTTCCAGTATCCTAGACCTTAAAGCTGTCATAGTGACAGAAGGGTGGGTGACTCCGCCAAACACCCGTGACAGGGTGGTGATAAAAAAGTGTCTGGACGAGGGTGTTTTCCCTGACGCCTGGAAAAATCAGAACCTTGTGTTGTTATCAAAGACAGGAAAACCACCAGGAGATCCATCGGCATATAGACCTATATGTCTGTTGAATACAGCGGGTAAGCTGCCCGAGAGGGTAGTCCTCAACAGGCTGACAACATACACGGAGGGTATAGGCGGTCTGTCTAATAATCAGTTGGAAAAACGACGATGTATGCCATGGCTGAGGTGGCAATCCAGCGCAAGAGGCGAGGAGTACGATACTGTGCAGTGGTTACCCTTGACGTGAGAAATGCGTTCAAATGCGTCAGTTGGGTGGCTATCGCCAACTCGCTCCAACGCCTTCAGGTTCCTGGGTACTCGCGTGGTACTACGATGAGGTATTACGGTTCGAATGTCCGAACGGGGTAAAGATTGACGGGTTTGCAGACGATATCACCATTGAGATATGTAGCGAATCCATCGAAGAGGTAGAGCTAACGGCCTCGCACTCCATTAGCATCGTGGAGGGATGGATGAACTCCAGGAAACTGGAGCTAGCCCACCACAAGATTTAGGTCACGGTTGTTAACAACCGAAGATCGGAGCAACATGCGACGATCAGTGCAGGTAAATGCACAATCGAATCGAAGAGGATTCTGAGGTACCTGTCGGGGCCGATCCGGTCGCCAAAAGATGAACACCATTGCTTCCCTGCACGCTTGCGACAAAAACTAACACGTCCTGACACGTCAGGAAAGGAGATGGTGTCGCTCAAGCAGGTAGCCGTCGGGGTAGGTGAATGTTCTTTTTTGGCACTTGTGGAAAGCGAATTAACTCTCTTGCCCTGACAAGGGCGGATTGGGTTCCACAAGTCCGTCAAAGCAACAACTCGATTGCCGGCAGACTGTTAATACCGGCAGGACTGGATCGCTCCTTCTCGGGTGGACTGCAACAACGACGCCTCGGCTGGAAGGATGGTTAAAGAAAAGACTAGCTTTCTCCAAATATGTTTATTCCTCTTCGTTGTTTACACTTTGAATAACGACATAAAACTAACCACTATTTTGTGGGCAGTGCCACTTTTATACTTAAATTTATTGCGTTGGAACCGGCAGTCCGGCACCTAAGCACGCATAGAAAGCATGCACGATGAAAAGTGTCGATCACGTGAGTCGCTACCTACTGCTACCTACGCCAATGCATGATGGGAATCACGAATTGACGTGGTTGCTAATGGCTGCTACTGTTGTCGTTCGCGTTTAGGCGTGAAGAGTACCTGGGGGCTATGATCTTCGATAATTTGTCGTTTACCAGTCACGTCGACTACGCCTGCAGAAAGCCTCCATGGCTATAACGGTATTATCCCGCATTATGTCGTACAGCTCAGCGGTACAGGGGAACAAGCACAGGCTCCTGGCGCCTTGTCGATAATGAGGTATGGCGGGCCGGCATGGGCCACCACCCTGAGTACTAAAAGTTACTTCGGTAAGCTCGAAAGTACTCACAGGCTAATGTGCCTGAGAGTGGTCAGCACATACCGCACAGTGTATACCGTGCCGCGACGCGTTATGCGTTTTAGCGGGGATGATGCCCATTGGCATCACAATAAAAGAGGATACAGAGTGCTTCGCGTAAAGGGACACAAGAGGTATTCGCAAGACCACCAGAGTTACATCGATGACCAGGTGGCAGAGGGAGGTCGGTGGACCCACCGACTAATTCCGGAAACATCTGGCGGTTCAAACCTTTTCATGGGGAACCTTCCACTTGACACAGATACTGTCAGGCCATGGATGGCTGCTTCAGACAGTATCTGCAAAATTACGGGCACACCAAGTCCTCAGCGTGTCCCGTATGCGCGGAAGCGGAAGACACTGCAGAACATGTGTTCTTCGTTTGCCCTCGCTTCATCGACGCAAGGAACGGCATGATGGCCATGAGCGGTTGTGTCACGACTCCGGGCAATCTTGTCGTGAGAATATGTCAAGAACAGGACACTTGTGACGCGGTAAAAACGGCGGCCTCCCAGTTTGTCTTAAAGCTACATGTCACCCTCATCTCCACGCCCTTAGTTCTTCAGGAGTCTGTATGCAGATTTTCTATCCCGTGAAAAAAAGCATCCCAGAAAGATACTAATATATTAAATGTTCATCAATGAGAATTTAATAACTTGTATGCATATGTACCATATGCATAAACAACGCTTTACACATTCAATAAGGCGTTTAGACCCCTAAGACCTGAAGGAGTTAGTATACTTTTCCAGACAAGGCTTAACACTTATGATTTCTTGAATATGTGGCCTGATATAAACAAGGTTCTCTTTTAAAATTGAAGCGTAGAAATAATTCGGATCGATTGACAAAAAATTGAGAAATGACTGAGATATTAACGCCCCAGACCAGTAGTGCTATGTTAAAAGAAAATGATCTGTTGGTCAGCGGAATGCCAACTTCAAATCACAGCGTATGGTAGTGCTTATGATGATTGAGTGGAACCTGGATTCATGACTTTTTTTACACCTGGCTGGTTGTTATTAATTAATACTGCGTCGTTATATCAATATTGGGTTATAAAAAAAGTTACTTCATACTTTCTACCGCATATAACATGATTTTATCTTGTAATTAGCCTCGTAGAGTCGAATCATGTTCCCTTCGATCTCGATGAAAACAATCTTGTGTCACGTTAATATGGCTAATATGAGTATGTTTGCTATGCTTGAGTATCCAGAACTATTTGAACCGACGTGATATAGAATCAAAACATTTTCTTTCACACACCAAAGATCCAACCCAACACATGAGGTCATGCACCCTGTCCAAAAACCTTTCCTAAATTGATTATTCACCTTAACGCTCTGAAAAATTACGTAAGTGTTACTTCTTGGTTCCAATCCAGTCTGCCGTTTAATGAGTCTCACATTTTATACACCACATTTTCGGTTCTTTCGTCAAACTTCATACCGAGAGTGAACGAAACAGCATCAAACATGTATAAACGCAAAACGCATAGATCTAACGCCATAGGAGAGAGAGAAACGACGAAGTCAACGATCGTGCATAATTAGTCACGATACCGAACGTCAAGTGATGTTCTCCTAAACGGTACCCATCGCCAGATTGATGATGTAAGCATAGGTAATTGTTTTCTCCAAATTTTCTAAGAACGTGTCGGACGCTTCGTTCCATTCGTTTGTTTACATTTGCTCTTCATCAATTGATGCGTAGTTCGAGCAATCAATTTGTCGTTAGACCGCCCACAAATGCCTACCATTGATGACCACAGAAAGTGGAACAAATCGAATAAACACACTTTCGAGCACTTGCTTGTGGGTCATATCGAAGGAAATGATGGAAAACAAACCCCACCGTGATGCCGGAAGAAACAATTATGCACATTTGATTGAAGATTATCAAAACCAACGATCGGGCTAAATTGTGTGACGCAGACGCGAGAAAGCAACGGGACTGCATATAATCCGTCTTTGGAATGTTCAACTTGCTGCTTTGGAGATTAATGCTTGTACGTCTTCGGCATATTCGTGCACATGCAGCTTGTCATCGAAGACCTAAATCTTTCGGTCACGGGCCACCCCCGCTCATAGCGGGTTTTGTTTGTTCAGTTGTGGGTTTTTCGAATTCGTGTCAAGTGTTCTATACTATTTTCTATAATTACTCCCATATGGTTCACGAAAATAATTTTTCAATCTTCATGTCAGTATGTCAAACGGGCCAACCAACTGCTTAGAAGAGTGGTATCTAGGGTCTTATTGGAATAATACTAACTAATATCTATCCCTGAGCTGATCGTGTTGAACTAGTTTGATTTTGCAGAGTCAAAAAACAACTACCTTCTTCTTTTTGTTGTATGGAGTAGCTCATACAAATATTTGAATAAACGACATTGTATTAGGATCGAAGATAGCCTAATGGTGTGTTCCTAAACTTACAAATCAGCTTGCACGCATCTTCAACACAGCCAGATCACCGTGGCTCGTGTTCCTGGCAGATTTCCGATTCGTGCCGCACGCTGTGACCGTTCGAGTGTGCTCGGCAGGCAAATAAGAGCACGGACAGATATTGGCCATTTAATAATATGCATGCACGTATGGGAAATGGTTCCAGATGGCACTTCATGACTGAAAAACCAACTTGCTTTCATGTTTTTATCGCCGATCTGATGAAAGCTGATTCGGTTACAACACTTAATAAAAAATAAGTTCATCACGTTCGCAAGTCTGGTAATGCATTGTTGATGCATTATACCCATGGGTCAGTGAAAGAAAAGGTACAAAAAAATGTACACTCATCGTAAAACTTTCTTTTCTTCTGTACATCGCTTGACCTTAGTTATGATTGCAGAGCAACATGCGTTTTCGTTTTGTTGATATAAGAAGCAAAAATGTAATAGTCTGTCGGTGTCCCTGCTTATGCACACAACATATCGAAATTGTTCTCTGTAACAGTCTCTCTTACAAGATTTTGCACATGGATTTTTTGGGTTTATTCTAAGGGATGATAAAACTGCACAAAACAGAAAATTTAAGAGCAGATCTTTTCAGTAATATTGCTTTTCATTATCACTATAGAGCCCTCTGTAACATATGTTTGGGATTAGATCCATTTTTAATCTTTCATATAAGTAAAGAACTACAGGGTGCGGCATAAAATAATGCGAAAATGTTCAAACTTAAGTATTGGGTTAATTTGTGTAGATAGTGACTAATTTCTTTCGAAAGTGTATTTGTTTCTGTTTACCTTCAATCGCTGCATCCAAACATTCTATTTGTTTTATTGCAAATTAGTCAAAATGTTCGGGAAAGAAGTTATCACCAGTTTGTTGCTCGCCCAGAAGAAGCCGAAAAAGATTACCAAGGTGGTAGGGTGCCATTTGGCAACAGTTTACCGCATAAAAAAATCCGTGCAGGAAGGTCCTAAGCAGCGGGAGCCGGGAAACAGATGTCCGTGCTTTGCACGCACACCGATCGTGATCAAATCGGTCCGTGCAAAAATTGCTTGCGATCCGGTGCGTTCCATAAGAAAACTTGCAAAGGAAGCCAATATTTCGGAGAAATGCATGCGGAGAATCATCAAAGAAGACCTGCATGCATCTTTCAGAGCCAGAATGAAACGCAACTTGATTTCGGACCGGGTCAAGGAACTACGAGTTACTCGTTCCAAGAGATTGCTTTCCTTGCTGAAGAAGGAAAAAATGATAATCCTGTTCTCCGACGAAAAGCTTCTCAGCATCGATGCTGTGGCCAACAGCCGCACGGACCGGTTCATTTCACCGCAGAAAATGGAGAACGTTCCGGAAAAAGTGATATTCAAATTTCAAACCAAACATCCGGCTGGTGTCATGATGTTTGGCTTGGTGGCGTCCAACGGTTTGAAAATGCAGCCTTTTTTCATTTATGCTGGAGTAAAAATCAATACCGAAGTGTATATCGGTATTTTAAAGGACCAAGTGCTTCCCTGGGTGAAGGCCAACTTCTCCGATGATGATGATGATGAGATACTACCATCTATTGTTTTTTTTTTTTAAATCATTTATTTGTACAGGCTCAATCGAATAAACTTTACAGAGCCAAATTTTCAAACTTTTATACATCATTTATCTTAAAACTAAAGTTAGGAGGATAGAGCCGATTACTCGCGACCGTCTCGAGGTTAATAGGAATTACAAATTACGGATGGGAAAGAGGGTGGGAATTTAAAGTATGGTTTACATAACACATTAAATTTAAATTCTAAATTATTGAAACACTATAACTACACAACTTTTGGTTTTCTGTTTAATCGAACATTTTTGAAAGAGATAAAAAAAAACACACGAACACAGAAAAAAAAACTTATACTAAACATACATGTTAAACTAACTACAATCTAATGCTAATATTAGTCAAAAACACATAAATGAGTTTCATGTACTCCAAATCACGTACAGCGAAAATATCTCGAATTGGCACATTGGGTTGTCTACCTCGAGCCCGAAGGGAATCATAAAGCCTCGATCTGAAACCACGATGCTCAGCACAAGACCAAATAACGTGATCTGCGTCCTGATAGCCTTGACCACACTCACAGAGATTGCTGTCGCTCAGCCCAACCCGGTATAAATGAGCGTTCAAAGAATAATGATTGGACATGAGGCGAGACATAACACGAATGAAGTCTCGACCCACATCCATCCCGCTAAACCAAGATTTCTTCGACACCTTTGGGATGATAGAATGTTGCCATCGCCCCAAATCTCCTTTACCCCATTTATACTGCCAGATGACGTACCATCTATTGTAGCAAGGTAACTTTCCATAGCAGTGGAATAATCTGAAAAACGATTTGTTCAGGATTCTACTGTTGTTTGCGATCTTCAAGCTCCTGTATGAAGGGCCAAAAACGTTTGGGCGGGCCTGTAAGCAGAGACACTTACGCGAAACCCGCGAATATAGGGAAGAGAATCTCCTTCCAAGAGCAAGTTCACACATACAGCATTAGAGTCGAGCCCTCGATTGACAGAATAAACCCAATAGATGGGGTCGAAGAGCCCGCCCTCGTTCCACGAAATGTTAACAATAGGGAGGAGGCAGTCCCATGCTCCCTATCCAAATCGTTCCACTTGGGTGCCCTGATGGTCCCTCCCTTTTCCCGTTATACATTATGTCGATATGATGATATTCAGTATATTTTGTAATGGTCATTTGATTGCTTACCTTGCGTTAGAAAATTTGTCTGAAAGTAAAATTGGTTAGGGTTTATACCGTTCTTTATTGCTCTGTGTTGTCTCGATGTTACTGCATTTGAAGAGTTGACTTTAGGATGACGATATGATATTGCTCGTGGTCATAGGATAGGGAAGAGAATCGAAAGGAAAAGGGATTAGTGATTGGTAACACGCTATGCGCCTGTGAGATTTTCATGGTGATATTCTCACAATGGCCGTTCAGAATGGTTCGACGTATGCATATGAGAGATCATTCCCGTTGAGTTTTCGCTCGTTTACTCAATTCCATCATGTTTGGTTTTAGAATACAAGAAACGTTTTACAACATGCTTCATTTGTGAATAACAGGGCAATGATCCCCCATCGCATCTTCAAGTGATCATTACAAGCTGTCCATTTGGTTCAGGCACTTTTGAACGTTGATGGGGCAGCCGATTCACACATGAAATCTGCCGCGACCGACTCGACAGAACGCGCCCATACCCCTTTCTGAACCGAAGGGCAGGGATGAAGGCCAACTTCTCCGAGGACCAAAACGTTGTCATACAGCAGAATGGAGCGCCGTGTCACACGTCCAATTGAACCCAACAATGGTTGAACGATAACATGAAGTTTTGGCTGAAGGATTTGTGGCCCCCTAGCACTCCAGATCTTAATCCGTTGGATTATTCGATTTGGGCATATGTTGAAGCACGAGCCTGCAAAACATCACACCCTAGCACTATGGTACGAATGGACAAATTTCGCGACAAAAATCGATAGCTCGAAAAGCATTCACTTTAGACAGATGGTGTCTTCGGGAGATTTAATTAAAAAAATAAGATTTATATTTTTGGTTTGGGTGGTGACCAGAGTGGTCCCTTTATGTTCATAATAAAAATTTAAACTTTTTATTCTTATGATTTAAAGGATTTTTCGCTTCTATGGATTTGTAGATATTTTAATTCAATGAAACTTTGCTCAAGAAATTTTACTTCTATCTCATCTACGTATCGTTTCATCACAGTTTTTCTAACTTTCTTTAGAGTGGGACTTAAAAAAACAGTTTTTTTGTTGTTACTTTTTTATTTCAATTTGAATTTGAAAACTCGGCAAAGATGACTTTTAGGGTATAAAATGACGCATATTTTGAAGATACAAGATAGTAGCTATTAACTGTATTAAACAAGTTGTAGAGGTTGAAGTGTAAAAAAAAATCGTTTTTGCAAGATATCTCATTCCCTTATTTGCAAATTTTTGCAAACATAGAGTACGTGAACTGAAAGTATAAATTTCGATCTACAAGATCTATGCAAAATTGTTTGTTCCCTTTTGTCCCCGTTAGGAAAAAACTCATTTTGAAATTGGTAGTTTTGCATTTTTTCTGCTTAATTTTCGATAAACAGCATCAACAATTATCATCAAAGACCGTAACAACGCGAGTCTTTTATGAAAATTTTTATATTTTTATATTAACCCATTTCCGTTACTTCATTAACATTTATATCACTGATAAACAGACATAACACATCGAACATTTTGCACCACAAATCATCGTCACTAACACACCTGCGCCATCTGTTAAGCATACTGTGATGGATGATAAAGCTGAACAGATGGCGGTAGTGTGTTAATTTAAACGTAAGAAAATCGAGTATACGCGCTGTCTGTGGCGATACTACGAACTAAGAAACATTTGATTTGACCGTTTAATGGGTAATCGATGAATGAAACTGCAAGTGTTATGTCTGTGTTGACATATTTACATTTGATTAGTTACATTTATTTGTTTACATTAATATATTTATTTTTATATATTTACATTCACCTATTATCATGTGTTTATTTACATATGTTAATATGCTTATGTAAACATATAAATTTGTATTTGTCTTTGATTCATCGGACTTTGTGGTCTACATGAAGTACTTCAATCTAATAAAAGTCAACACTAAAAACGGTTCAGCAAGCGGTGACGAAATCTTGAGGCGAACATGTTGAAATCAAATTCGTCGGATTCTACGTTGAACCGAAGGATCATGGCGACAATGGAACTATTTGCAGCATGATTAGTTGCTTGTAGTTCTTCGTGAAGCAACGGCCTCGGTCGAAGGGTTCGGGCAGGAGCATATAGACTGATTCTTGACAGCAACTCAGGAACATCATATTCAGATAACAGAAGCTTGGCAACGAATACAGATTGCGCGACATTCCTTCGTTTAGCCAGAGTATCCAGCCCTAGCAGGTGACAGCGATCGGCGTTGTTAATATGCATATGAAAATATATAAATGTAAATATATTTTGTATATAAATGTTATTAGAAAAATGTACATATAATGATGTAAATAAATGTAAGCAAACAAATGTAAATCTGTCAACACAGACATAACACTTGCAGATATGTATGGCAAATCCGAAATCCCTAACCAACAGCAAATCCAAAAGTATTTAATGGGGTTATTTTTGCTTATTTTTTCTTCATAGGTGTGTGGATATTTTTGATAATTGAACTACAAATCAATTGATATAGCAAAAACACAAACAAAAACACTACATATTATCAAAGCAATGCCTTCATCAATGTTTAAATTAATTTCAAATATTCAATTGTACTTGAAACCGTCATTGTGATATAACTTGTTTGTGTGCTTTTAAAACATCTTTTAATGATAAATAACTGTTTGTAATTGAACTGATTCAGTTTTAAATATAAAAAAAACGACATCATAGAGGTATTTCCGTTAAAAAATCGTTTCCTCTTCTTTTATGATGGATAACTATAAACTGTTCTGAAAAATATAAGTACACTTTCTTTCTCAAATAAAAAAGACCATACTGTGATTTTTGATTAGTTTATTCTCACACATTGGAAGTAATAATGTTTTCTATCCATCTTCATTTAAATTTTTTTGATTTTTCTTAGGGTAGGCTGGCTTAGAGTTTTCTAACTTTTCCCTTAATACAACTTATACGCTTCTGCACAGTGCATTCTCCTACCATTTTCATCACTTTTAGCCAATCTTTCCTAAAGTTTTCAACACTATCCGCTGGTTTCATGTGTTTCTCAGCTTCAACTTCGTCAAAGCCCAGAAGGTTTCGATAGGGCGAATCTCTGGGAAGTTAGGTGGATTCATCTCTCTTTGGTATAAAAACGACATTGCTCCTTTTGGCATACTCTATGCACAGAAAGTTAAGAAACTTATTGCAACGAAAAATTTGAAGACTATACTGGCCCTGAAATTTTAGGACAGTCAACGTTGCCCGTTCCAACGTCGCGTTAGAATAGTAGTCATTTTAAAATTAAAATTAAAATTAAATTGAAATAAAATCTCCGCCAAATATTTAGCTGTTTTAGCTTAAAACGAAACCTCTCAATGTATACCAGATCTTTAATGAGCTGTCAAAACAATCTCGGTTGTGAACGAGATAATTAAAGTGTGACCCAATAAACTTTGAGTTGTTGTGTCCAACCTTAAGCAAGTCCATGCGATTGCTGTTTCTCAGCTTTTTATTCTCGAGAATAGTGTGTATATCCAAGCTCGAGGTATTGAAATTGAAGGTGTGATCACCGACCCCGACATCCTGCTGAAGCAGGCGGTAGGTCGTTTTAAGAATTTGTTTCCCTCTCCACCAAAGATACTGGACGTGCAAAAACTAGGCACAGTATCGATCACTAAGGGTGAAAAGAAGTTTACCCCTCCAGACTCGTTTTGTGTGACCTTAGCATGCCGAGTTTGGAGAATTACGACTACCTGTGCAGTTGTTCGTACCTCGGGTCATGATCTGCCAAAAACGCAAGTAGATGCAACGTACGACCTCCCATTGTGCCATTAAGACACGCTACTAAAATTGCCCGACATAAACACAACGCGGGTACAAAATAAAATGCTCACTAGAACAACGTTCCAGTGAATCTTTCGCCGAAATGGTGAAAACAGCCTAATGTCTAATGTCAATACAAATCCCTTTGTTCCTCTGTCAGATGTCGAGTCTGACTTTGATCTGGCTGAAGAGAGAACATCAGTCAGATTTCCGGAAGGTGCTTCACGGAAGCGAAGACGTGTACGCCCAAGGAAAATTGCTGAACAGAAGAGCCAAAGCAGTCTGTCGATTTCACGGAAAAGGTGGCAGTTTCCATAGTACTAACTATACCCAAGACTTTCAAAAACCGCTGATTTTAAGAACAGAAGCCCCTTCCTTGACTGGGCTGTTCTCATTTGATAACATTATCGAAGTCGCTTCTAGTTCTTCGGAATTTCAGACACTCTTAAAAGCATTTTTTGGGGATCAAAAAGTGCTACTCCTTATATAGAGTGAATTTTCCTCAAATTCCAGGTATTGAAGTTTTCGCATGTCAGGATATTATTAAAAATAAAAGCTTACATTGCTTCGTTGTATATTCCTTCTGGAGCCTGAATAAACAAAACAAAAACTTTCAGACATTTGTTCGGGTCTGCCTGCTCCGCAGTTGATAAAAGGAGAATTTAACTCTTACGGCACAGGCTGGGGAGAACTATACCGTGACAACCGGTCTTCCTTAATGTATGAACTTTGTGACAGCCTCAATATGATAGTTCTTAACAATGGAGAAATAACACGTTTGGCTATTAAATTAAACGTCACACTTTGTTTGAATTCATTATCGTTGGATTGTACATGGATTGTGATTCAGGATCCCTACAGTAGTAATCACTTGCCCGTAAGAATTTGATTGCCACCTGGTTCAATCTGTCCGAATCCATTAACGTTGCTTATGATCTAACCCATTACATCTATTGTAAAAAGTTTAGGACATGAGTAGATGAAATCATAACGATGGTTGAAGGGCTTCCACTGCTGGAGGAATATATCTTCTTCTACAACCTGATCTTGAACAGTGCGATTAAAGCTCAAACTCGACCAGCTCCAGGAAAGTTATTTCTCAGGAAACTTCCTTCTCTATGGTGGAATCAGCAGTGCACCAAGGTTTACTGTAAACAGTCCGACACGTTTAAAATTTTCCGTGGACGTGTAAAACTCGAGATCTTCGATGTATACCAAGAGGCCAAGAAAGGTGGATACTTGCGACACTTTCGAACACAAAGATTGCGTAATCGAAGTATGAACAACGAGAGCGATGAGTACTCAGACTAATGGATCCTCAAGTTTGCGCGAAAAGTTTGTCTACAGATGCCGGCACAGATGTTTCTTCGTGGAACCGAGAATTCTATAGCTTAGACTAGCCTACCTTTTTCAATGTTAAAGTTCGCTGTCGCACTCCTTTCGTGTGGTAATACGGCTTCTGAAGGCTGATAGGATCAAGTTTAACTTGCTTATAAACCGCCTAGCTCCCAGAAGACACGCAAATTGAACTTGTTTAATCAGTTTCTGGAACACAACATTGTACTGGATGATTGAAATCGGGTTATTGCCATTCAAAAACCTTGTAAACCGACCACAACTCCTATCGACCCATCGCGATGTTATCTTGTATTCGAAAGTTGTTGGAGAAAATGATCCTTTACTGTCTGGACGAATGAGTTTGGACGAACAACATGCTTCAGATACGACTGTCACGCGTTGTTTTCCTCAGATATTCAGATGGCTTTTGCAAAAAAAGGATGATGTAGAAGGAGATGTTCGCTCATCACCATGAGGCACCAAGAGTGAACAACAATGTTTTTGGCTAGAATGAAAGATATGAAGAGAAAGTTTTGATAGTTCCGCTAGTGTGCGGCAGGATTGGAAATGAAACAGATGTTTTTTTATGAAAATTGAGCGAAAAGGGCATGTATACGGTGGTACTCGAACCAACGACATTTTTGCCTAACATCCCACTGCGGGGTAGGTTAAAGCACGGACTAAGTCCGCCACTTCAACAGGCAAAAATGTCCGGTTAGAAGACGCTCATGTACCACTGTGGCTTGTATAGTTATTCTAGCGATCTATTGTGTGCACTCTGTTTACTGATGCGCACATGGGAGAGGAACTCTCTCCTTTTTGGGTTTGTTTTGATTCGCACCGACTGACGCACCGACTTTAGTGATCGTCAGTCGGTGCGAATCAAAACAAACCCAAAAAGGAGAGTTCTTCTCCATGTGCGCATCAGTAAACAGAGTGCACACTAGATCGCTAGAATAACTATACAAGCCACAGTGGTCATGAGCGTCTTCCAACCGGACATTTTTGCCTGTTTAAGCTACCCCGCAGTGGGATGTTAGGCAAAAATGTCGTTGGTTCGAGTACCACCGTATACATGCCCTTTTAGCTCAATTTTCATGAAAAAACATCTGTTTCATTTCCAATCCTGCCGCACACTAGCGGAACTATCAAAACTTTCTCTTCATATCTTTCATTCTAGCCAAAAACATTGTTGTTCACTCTTGGTGCCTCATGGTGATGAGCGAACATCTCCTTCTACATCATAATCGTTACTCCTCGCACGGAGAATATATAACACAAAAAAAGGATGTCAATGAGGCTTTGGAATCAATATCTGTTGAAGTTATTTTAGATAAAATCCAGATGTGTGTACACAACTTGCAGTCAGAGAAACATGATGACAGCGTAGTGTCTGTCGCGGGGCTCAATGTCCCATTTAATAAGTTCGTTTACTTGTTAGGCTCTCAGGCATGTGTAACACTTTACGGAGCCGATGTCCAATTTTGTTATTCACAATGTTTCATTTGTCAATTTTAACAAAATTGGGGTGTCAATTACTCTTGGCTAGCTCGAGGTTAATAAGTCACATTATTGTTTGGAAGGGCCTAGGCAGGCAACTTTTCTAAGATATTATTTGCTGCTCATGGTTGCGACATCTACCAAATACTTGGACCATGAAGTCCATTTAAGGAACTAAGCCGCAGATGGGTGAGCACAGCTTGTTGGACAGGTATAAGTAGCACGGAAACAAAAGGATAGCATAACTGGGACACAATGGCAGGGAATCTACTAGACTGGAGGAAAGAGGGGTGATGACATTACACTCTTAGATCAGACAAACAAAGGAATTCGTAAATGGCTTGCATGTAGTGAAGACAACGCATTACCAAAACAGCTCTTACCTAGCGGAAGAGTTGTCTACCTCGGGTCTCTAGGGTATCCAATAGTCGTGCTCTGGAGGTATCATTATCCGGAAAATGCCAAACTGCGTTGTGTAATGTAACGACCGCCCAAGAAAATAACTTGTCCAATCGTTTTTCCAACTTTGAAGAGAACTCTGATGTAGTAATAGGAAAAATTCAGCATGCGAAATTCTTGTGCGCCCACCTTTGCTAGAGAGTCGGCTTTCTCATTGTCTGGAATTGAATAATGTGAGGGGACCCATACAAAGGTAATCCTAAATGATCTTTCGACCAACGCACACATCTGCTTCCTTATTTTTGAAATAAAGTAAGATAAGTGCGTCACCGTTTTCATCGGGCCTGAATAGAACTGAGACTATCCGAAAAGATGAAATAATGGTCTTTGAGCATGTCGGACATCATCCCCAATGCAATCGATTGCTGCCAGCTCAGCAACATGTACGGAACAAGGTTCCTGAAGTTTCCGGAAGGCAGAAGAGGATTCATTGTAAACATTGAAACCAGTGGATCCATCAATGCACGACCCATCAGTGAAAAATCTATTATTGCAATTGACATGTTGGTACTCTTGAATAAAAATAGGGGGAATTAAAATAGGTCGAAGTTGATCTAAAACTCCTTGAATAGCCTGTTTCATGGAGAGATCATAATCAATGGAGGACCTGCGATAAGAGAAGCATACACTAGGAGAATTATTGCATAGTAACCCTGCCTTGCTATATAAGAATATCTTCTTCAAATTGACTTGTTGAAACTGAAACTAATAGACCGGTTGAGACTTTTTCTTAAAATTAATACCAATGTTTTCAATCAATATTGAAATTCTGGTTGCGTAAAATTATCACTGTATTCCGGTTGGTAACTAGAATGCCATGATACATTTTCATGATCATTCCTTTGATTTTTGAACGATAAAACTGTTTTATGATCGTGATGATTATAATGATGGAAATTTGCCTCCTGGATTGTTCCCAAGGTGTTGATGACTTACCATCATGTCATGAAATATAATAACACCAGCGAAGAGTGTAGAAGAAATTGGTCATGAAGTGGAAAATTGTGTTTATGTAAATACCAAAAGATTTTTGTTTTGTTTACACATTCACGCCTATCTTTCTCATGCTCTTTCGTTTGCACTTGCATATTCAGGTTCTAGTCGAGTTTTGCGTGACGTTAATAGTGCTCTGGCCTCGTCTTGCGCATGCACTCCCGACCGCACTAGACAGACTGACAATGTGCTTGGGGAACCATGTCCAAACGGTGACGAATCCACCCCATCGCACTTTCGGGCTCGTCGTAAGACAATACACAATGTGCATCTTTCATTCCAATGCAGAACTCTACACGGACCAAGAGTAGATCAATGACCGTTTTATCTATCCTCGCAACTCGTGTTAGTTTCTCGCGGTTGGCCAAGGCTGATCTTGACCGGCAGATTATCATACCTGTGTGTGCGGTATTGGAAAGTGGAGTCTGGACAGGGACGAACTTCATGACATTGCTTCGTCTAGCACTTGCTAGAATCCCGGAGGGTGAGCATTTTCAGAGTACAGCCCAGCACGAAGGGTACATGAGGAATTTCAACTATTTGTTTTCACTGTGACTATTCTCAAGCAGCGCATCCGACACAACGCAATGGAAAACTTCGACCGAGGCAAGGTGGGTGCCCCGTGGCAACTGTTGGCATGTCATCTGTTTATTTTCCCACTGTCCGAATGATTCCAATCAGTTAAGCATGCAACTTGGCCTCGCTCTTATAGGCAATAATAACTGTTAAATTGAAATTACCCCTTCGCGTCGCTTCCTCTGTTTGGCACTTGAATCGTGTGTATGTTTTGCGACCGAATGGCTCTCGAGGGTCGTTTAGGTATAAACTGTTTCCTCTTTATTTTCGAACAGTAAGAAAGAGAAAATGGCTTACGAACAATAAAGATGATGGATTTTTCGAGGCACACTTATCAACGCATTTAATCGGTATCCACTGCGTTTGGTTTGGATGGGTCGACGGCGACGGCGACGACGGCTTGTTGTTTTTTTTGCTGTCCAGAGAAAAGCGCATACTTAAATCGGGAACAGCATAATGTTTTTGCGACTTGCATTAACGGATGAAAAATTGATCCAGTTTCAACTTGCTCATCATTCTGCTGGGTTTAACGGCTTTGTTGTATAAAAGTACGAATCGTTTGAGCGAGTTTATCAGTGGCATGGCACGATTAATGCAACATTGGTGGAGCATTCGGGAACACTATGTTGTATGTTGGTTGTGGCTTCGGTGGAATGCAATTGGTTGTTTCATTATCAGGGTTCAAAAGCAAGCATATTCAAAACTTAATTCAACACGTGTTTTTATATAGTGTAATCAGTGAATCCAAATTCGCGAATGCATGAATGATAAAGACATTTTCCTAACTTTTGAATGTTGGGACAAAAAATAATGCATCTTTATCTTTGTTGCATACTCAACAAAATAATGAGTAATTGCAGGGAAGAAGAATCAAGACTAAAATGTTTCATAACATCCTATTGTTATTTAGGAAAGAGACATAGCGTTGTACATTTAGCCAAATAATCTTAAGAAATGCATAAGGTTGAACTTATGAACGATGTTAAGGCTGTAAGGCTGACTTATGATTAAATTTTATATCACACGACGTTGTTTTTGTACACCTTTAAGCACATGGGTTGCAATACACTAGTGGGCAAGACACTGGACCCATAATCTCAACGTTCAAGGTTCGAATCCTGGTTGCTCCATATTTATATTTTTTAACATCATTATATTTCATAAAATTCATACTGATATTTTATAGCAAATAATCATAAAGCAATCTTATAAATATCGAAAGTTTATTTCGCTGAGTTTATGTATATTGCTTTGTATGCAACAAAAATACTTTCAATCATGTCACATATTGCATCTACAGGAAAGAGAATGTTTGGTGTAACACGGCTGCTGCTATTGATTCAATCAAAATGGAGTCGACTTCAATGCAACATTGATGAAAGAAGACTTACGCATGGACTGCGAGGAATTGTTTAATATTTGAGTAAATATAAGTATGAGTGACATTTACCTTAATCTGCTATTTTCCTCAGTCAATAAGCAATCGCAGCAAGCTCTCACCACGAACGGTTGGGCTTTGGTGAGCTGTCACGTTTTTTGTGTGATGAAATTTATCCTTATTAGAATCTCAATAATAACCGTCGCGTGTGATAGTGGATGCTGTGTTTATGACCAGAGTCATACCTAAACATTATTTGTGTGTTGAATAGAACTAAAACCCGGTGTAAATGGATTTTGAAAACGAACCGATTGGTACACGTTTGCTGATTGTTGCTGATTATCCGGGTTAGCGGTTTTCATTTTACTGATTTATTTTCCGTTTTTCCTAACAGTTACGATAATTAGTTGTCGAAAAATGCAATTGAATTTATTGACTACCTTGACCAAGAGGTGTGTTAGGGATTTCGTGAATGCAAAGAGGAAGGCAGTTTTTTCAGTCATGAAGCAATTATACGCTTGGATGTCAACTTATTCCGATACATCTTTTGATTCGAACTTTTTCGGCTATTCAGATTACCATTATAGATTATGGTAGCATTTTCTTCCGTTGTATTTTCCGATATTATAACACAATTATTATCGGAGTAATTCATGTTTAACACTTAACTGTATCGCCGCCATTCTTGGCTCAACCGACTTGTACCCGTCTCCCAAACTCAACTCCAGGACTCGGGAAGTGCTTAGTAAGTGCTCTAAAAAACGCGGAGCGAAACAGGTGATTGTTGTCCGTTTTGTCCCCTGAATTAAATGAATTATTTTATATGATCACATCACTTATCAATGTGAATCCTAGAAATCAGAAGAAATATTAGTATTTCCCATTTAATTCCAACTGCCTTTGCTTATCTTGACAGATACGCGCATTTCGTCTACAATGTGCAGACTTTTTCAGTGTCTCGTACTAATAACTCGACTTAGTACAAGACACTGAAGAAGTCTTCACATTGTAGACGAAATACGCGTATCTGTCAAGATAAGCAAAAGTAGTTGGAACTAAATGAAAAATACTATTTTTTCTTCTCATTTCTAGTTACAGCTTCCGAATGCAGTATAACAGTATTATTGGCAGAGCCAATCGTCAACTGGGCTTTATGTTCAAAATTGCTGACGAATTCTGTGACCCAATGTGCCTCAAGTACCTCTATTGCTCACTTGTACGGTCGATATTAGAGACAAATGCGGTCGTGTGGAGTCCTTTCTGTGCCATTTGGATTGCCCGAATTGAAGCAGTTCAAAAAAAAATGTGAGATATGCTCTTCGATTTCTTGGTTGGCGTGATCCAAGAAACCTGCCACTATACGAGGAGCGGTGCCGTCTTCTACTGATCGAACCACTGGAGGTGAGACGATCAATTGCACAAGCAATGTTTGCAGCGAAACTACTATCAGGAGACATCGACTGCCCGGCTTTGCTGACACAGCTGAATTTGTACGTACCCGAGCGACCACTTCGACAACGTGATTTTTTACTCATGGAACCATGGAGTAGAAATTACGCTTTGTATGAGCCTATTCGTTCATTGTGTCAGCGGTTTAACTACACTTAGATTTCTTTGACTTCAATATTTCCATTGACGTGTTTCGCCAAAGACTTCTAAACCTTTTCCGCACCGCTAGTCATTACCAATTAGATTAAGTTTTATTCATTGAGACATCCATTGTCAGTTGAATTTTATATGTGTATTATTTATTTATTATTATCACCGTCTTCGACAACAAGATCGTATAATTCGGATTTTAAAAATACTCCTGGACATGTTAAAATCAAACTCGTCAGAAATGTCATTGAATGACCGAATACAAGCGTCAAGAGTGTTGTTGTAACCGTAATTTGTTCGGTGATACGGAACAGCAAGCAAATTGGAGTTCCGAAAGCGTCGTGGAGGAATGTTCAGCGGTACCTGCTCTAGAAGCGCAGGACAGTCGATGACACCGTTAATTACATCGAATATAAATAAACGATGCATTTTCACGCGCCTGGCAGACAGCAATTCTAAGCCTAACAATTGGCATCGCTCGGGATAGGGAGGGAGATTGTTTGGATCGTTCCAGTGAAAAAGCCGCATTGAAAACCTTACGAACTTTTTCTGTACCCGGTCAATTGAAAGAATTTGCGCTACGTAGTATGGAGACCAAACCGGGAAAGCATATTCCATGATGCTACGCACCAGCGTGCAGTACAGTGTTTTCAAAGCATGTACGTCAATGAATTCGGAAGCATGTCAACGAATCAACCCAAGAACAGAAAATGCTTTGGAAGTCGTAACCCCAACATGTTCATTGAACCTAAGCTTCCCATCGCAGATAGAAGTAACACGCTCCAGTGTTTCATTGTCCATACTGTACTGGTGATGCACGGGATTACTAGAGCGGGTAAAGGATATGATCTTGCATTTCTTGCTGTTGACGCGCATGCCATTATCGCCACACCAGATCAATATGGTGTTGATGTCCGTCTGTAGAATGGTGCAATCAGTCGGGGACAGTATAGCTCGAAACAATTTCAGGTCGTTGGCAAACGAAAGCTTAAACGAGAAGCGAAGCAGACACAGATCGTTCACAATGATGTTGAATATCAGTGGACCAAGGACAATGCCCTGAGGTACACCGGACGTCATGCAGAATAAACTGGATCGTGCTTGGTTAACCGTTACATGCGAGGTTCGGTCAGATAGATACGAAAATATCCACTGCATTATCCAATTCGGAAAGCCAATGTGCTTTAGTTTATCGACGACAAGGCACGGTGTCGAATGCTTATACAAAATCAACATACACCGCGTCAATTTGCTTCCTCTTTTCTATTTCCCGTGACAGCGTGGTAATGTAGCACATCATGTTGTTGTTGAGCGGTGTTTCACGAATCCATGCTGGCTATCGGAAATTAAAGGTGATACAACAGTATACAGCACCTCGTGCATCAGCTTCTCAAATAATTTGCTTAAGCAGCATAGTATAGAAACACCACGATAATTTGACACTTGGTTGACGTTGCCGGACTTGTGAATGGGAACGATAGAGGCAGTTTTCCAAACCTCCGGAAATGTTCTTTCACGTAGCGGTTGGTTGAACAAACTCCCAAGAGGTGCTGATAGTTCCGTCGAGCAGTTTTTCAGAACCAGTGGTGGTATGCCGTCTGTCCCGGATCCTTTCTCAGCGTCGAGGTCTTCGATGGCTTGCGAGATTTCGTTTGGGGAAAATTGGATGATGGGAAGGTTGATGGAATGCGAGGAAATATGTGCGAAGCAGTCTTGACGTTGTACAGGCGACACTTTGCTGAACACACTCTAGAAGAATATGGCGAAGAGATTAGCGGCTTCTGAATTTGAGCTAGCATGAGCATCGTTGTAGTTGACGTTGCAAGGAATTCGGGAAGATGATTTCTGTTTCTTCACAAAATCCCAGAAACGCGATGGGTTCTGTTTGACACTGGCCTGGATTCTCGATACGTAATTCTCGTATGTGGTTAGCATTATTGACCTGTACGATGATTCAGCATTACGTAGGATGATTCGGTCACTCTCGGACTTTGTGAGAAAGAAGCGATGTCGTGCATTCCTTAGCATGTTTCTGAAATGGCGTAGCTCGGAGGTCCACCACGGTTGGTTAAACGTTGATTTAAATGATTGTCTTTTTCGAGGCACAAAATCATTGCAGACTTCATAACGTTTGTCATAAAAGGCTGACAGTGAATCGTAAATTGTTCCGATCCATAAGATGGTATTCCAATCGGTATCGGCAAATGCTGTTTTCAGCTGGCTGTAATCACACGCGTTGAAATCAAATATAAAATTGTCGAAATGATCATCTATCGTAACAAAATTATTGTAGGTCACGTCAAACAGTAAAACAAAAGGCATGTGATGGTTGTCAATCTGTAACAGTGGAGTGGGGGGTTCGGCCAGATCCAGATATTCCGGTAAACTTACGAATGCAAGATCAAGTAATCTTCCATTGGTGTTCAAAAAACTGTTAACTTGCCGTAAGCTTGCAGCGAACACGGTTTCGATGAGGGATTGTTCTTGCTCGGAAACAACGTTCGACGGAAACCGTTAACCTCGTCATCAAATTGCCATCGCAAGTTCGGGAGGTTGAAGTCACTCAATGACAAAACAATATCGGTTTCGCTAGCGCTGTTTGTGACATGCTGAACTGCTTTTGTATGGGCAGAATAAAGATCCGTGTGTGAGTTCGGGGGAAGATAAACAGCAATGATGTCTTGCTCAACTCGTTCACAATCCATCAAAGGAATCACCTCGCAACGAAGGTGGTTTTTTACTGAAATCAATACGCCCTCACCACGAGTATGTTGGCTTGTTGATGCATTGCGGTCACAACGGAACAACGCATATTCAGATGATATTTCAGCACTATTGATATCCTCTCGCAGCCAAGTTTCCGTGAACACAACCACGTCATAGTCGCAGCTGGTAAGTTGCAAGCGTAGCTGAACGATTTTGGTACGTAAGCCTCTCACGTTCTGATAGTAGACCAAAATATTGGATTTTTGCCCAGCTTCAAACCTCGAAGGGGGAAGCTCGAGATTTCCACGTTGAGTCGAGAAAGAGTTTGTGACGAATGAAGCACTTTCTACTGCTCTTTAGGCTTCCGTTGTGCATTGACAATACTGGATTGGTGCTGGGTTGCTGGAATCGACAAATGTTATTGGAAGGGAGATGCTCAAATTGCATGCATACTTGCCTGCGATAACAGTTTAGAAGACCCCTCCTCCAAACTCATACACAAGGCCGGGATGGCTGAAGGTCGCTGGCAGGAGTAGCTCTACTGTGACGAGGGGATCTTGGGCTTTCATGTGGCTTTCAGGCGTGCATCCCGCTGTTGTGACAACGAGAATGGCTGGCGCTGAGTTGCTAGAAGCGACAAACGTTACCGGAAGGTAAGAGTTCTCATTGCTTGTATACTTGCCTGGTAAAACTGGTTGGAAGACCCCTTCTCCAAGCTTATACACAGGCCCGGGATGGCTGCAGAACGCTGGCGGGAGTGACTCGACTGTGACGAGAGGATAAGGGGCTTCCTTGAGGCTTCCAGGCGTGCATCCCGGTGTTGAGGTGAAAACTTGCAATTGAGCTTCCAAAATATTCGTGTTGTTGCGAATTAGAGTGAGCCACTTCAGCACAGGTCCATAATTGGAGTGACGGTAGATGGAGTTAGCGAGGGTGTTACTTTTAAGTTCTTCGTCAGCGGGTGCTGAAATTTTGAAGATCCATAGTCTTCAAATTCTCAAAATAGAAGTTCTTCAGGCCATGTTTCAGGATTCAGCCCTTTAAGTTTGAGTGTAGGGTCAAGACCAATTTTGAAAGAGACGAAGAAAAGCGATTCAATACTTTTGCCTTTCGGCACGGGCTTCACCACGATTAGATCGATGTCAATATTCAGGTTGGTTTTCGTCATCGCACATACTGCTTCCACTGTGACCTCCAGATAAATTTTTGAAATGTACAGATAAAACCGATGATCAATTTCACTCTTGCAAATAGGAACTGATATAATGTTGCCCTCCGTTTTTTTCTTGCTACCCACGCAACGGCTTTTTAAGGCGCGCTCATTTGACTCGATGTTAAATAAAAAAAATGTAAATAATCGTAAAAGCTACAGTTACAACTGTAGTTACGAGCTTCTACATGTTATGGTTGGTCTAGGTTCAAAATCAGGCTTAACGCATATATATATATTTTATTTTTCCCTGGTAGAGTAGTCAATTTTCAACAAGTTCGCTGAAAAAAGTGTTCGTTTTTGATCAGTGTGTGATTTTATACAGGTCTTTTTCTTCAGGGCGAAGTCTATCCAGAACAAATTTTATAATTGTTCGGATCAGTAATTTGTTTGACAGCAACAACTGACTGGGAAAGGTTCATTTATTATGTCACGCAGTAAGCGGGGAGGGGGGGGGGGTGTAAATCCATACAAAAAACGTGACAAGGGGGTGGGGGTGGGTAATAAAAACTCACTTTTTGCGTGACATAATTAATGGACGTTCCCTTGTCCCATTTGTTCATGTTGCTGATAAAACAATGTTGCTATCGATAGTGTGTTGCAATAATGACAAAACGTTTTTTTTATACTAAGTCGAGTTATTAGTACGAGCCACTGAAGGAGTCTGCACATTGTAGACGGGATACGCGTATCTGTCAAGATAAGCAAAGGTAGTTGGAATTAAATGAAAAATACTAATTTTTCTTCTCATTTCTAGTTTTTTTTATCGCTGCTACATGAAAACAAGGTCATTGAAACCGGTGTGCATGTCACAAAATTTTCTCAAAGCAACTTGTCTCTTTCCCATCATCGATACAACATTTTGTTGTTTTCCTTCGTGTTTTGTTGTAATACATTAAAGTTACGACATATCATTGTTGCAGAGTAAAAGAATAATGCGTGTATCACTCGTCATAACAATCGTATGTTTTTAGGAACAAAAGTGAATATTTGACACACTGCGTGTAATGTAGTTAAAATGTAGTAAAATTAGAGGTTTTACTTTTCTGTTAGAGTTTCATCAGTACTTGGTACTTTCTGCTGACGGTTAATTGCGTTCAATCATCCTTAAGCTTAGTTTAATTGAATTTAATATTATGCAAAAGCTTCATACTTTGACGGCTACCAACTACAACATTTCTGTGTCATTCATGTATTCCACAGGAACGCATTTCTTCGAGTTAAGAAGTGGGTTAATCCCATGTATAGCGATCTATCTTGGGACCACCACCAACGGTCATTACTGCTCAGAAAAGGCAGCTCTTTCCTTTCTTTCTTTCTCTTTGGATTAGCAGAAGAATTGAATGATCACTGATGACCGGTAATTTATATGACATAATGTGCGGGTTCATTCTCATCAGCAACGGGGCAACATCATCAAAATGGGACAAACAAAGAGAACTGAGTTAGCAGGCGGTCAACCATTCTCCAAATACTTGAAAAATGTCCAACTTCATGCCCTTCCTATCAACCAGCCAGCGCTGCAGCACTAGGAGGTGGAATAAACACCAACTTCCAGCGTCTACCGACGAAATGGATGAGGACAGTTAAAATTATTAATTTCAATGTTTTATTCATACTTCGATATATTTCCATGGAACGACCTTTATGTTTCATACTTCTTGTGCCACGTCGTCGGCAACAAGAAAAAAAATGAATGGACAGAAACAGAATCGAGAAGACTTTATGATGTACGAGAACTAGCCGCGCTTCTCGTGCTTGATGCGCATTATTAAATGCATTAGGGATTGAGACCGTTGAACTACTTACCTGCTAGTAGCCTGGACAGGAATGCGAGTTGAGGTGGCAAACTAACAGCGAAATAAATTTAAAATTTGGCGAGGTATTTCCTGTTGAACAAGTTAAGCTTTTTTGGCAACACGTTCTATTTTTTGCAAATAAGTTTATGCATTTATAAAACAAAAATATTCAACACTCGTTTATATTCAAATCATTGATATCAATAAAGCAGTGTTTCTTCAAATCGTGTACCTTCAAGGGATAACTGTTTCATTGCTTCTTATCACCACAACATAAGCCAATTCTATGCTGCTCTTGAAAAGCAAGTTTTCAATTGCATCTAAAACGAATCAACATTTCCTGAAACCAATCGAGCAATAGATCGACAACAAACATGTACAGTGCTTATCTTTCTTGAGCAGTTTGAAAAAATGTTTGTAGAAAAACTTGGTTTAAGGGTTTACAAATCAAGCCCAACTCCAAAGTGCTTCAAAACAAACACTGAAGGTGAGAAATGCAAACATCTTGGAGCGATAATTCAGCTGGACCAGTCAGTGCACGTGAAAGCCCTACAAAAACGATCACCGTCGGGCGGCTGGCTAGTTGTCGAGAACCAATCTTGCGGGAAGTGAAAGACGAGCGAAAAAAAGAGTGTTGAAAGAAAACTAATTACTTCTCGCCTATCTACAGTCGCTTGATCGGCGCACATCGAGGCTCAACGAAGCCCCTCTCAATGAAGGCCGGCGTCCGTACTTTTTTTTTCTGCGCTTACGCTGAGCTTCTATTCCCAGAAGATGCTAATCGAAAATGTGCAGAGGTGCATCGGGATAATTTTCTGGGAAGTGTTGCTGATGATCGAATCACTGACTGGTTTAGTATCAGATCCATGGTTGCGGCCCGCAGGTCATATCATGCTTTTGGACATGTACTTGAAAGCAGGCTGTCCGCTACCATATGCGTTTACGTACTAGAAGTGTTTGGTATTGTTGGTTGGGTAGGTTCGAATTGTGGCAGGCACTACTGAATTTGATGTTACCAAAACGTAAACAGAAACTTAATTGCGATTCAGTTTAAGTTCCTTTTTTGATTAATGATTTTCAAATCTATTATCAAAACAGGTGAAGAATTATTTCAAAATGATCGGGATGGGCAATATTCAAAATTCAAATGGCCATTGCACATTGGTCGAAAGGGCGATTTTCAGGGATAAAATAAAAAGTGCACTTAGATGACGTGTAATCAAATTGGTGTCTTTGAAGAAGTTTTTGTGTTTGAGATTGAGGCGCATCTGAAAAAAGGGTCGTCCATAAACTGTTTTCATCGGGGAACAATTTTTTCTGAAGTTCTAGGCTTTTGAAATATTCTACAAAATTGTAGAACTCTTACTTACCTTACCAATCACACCAAGGCCGGTGTGGCCTCCGCTGTACACAGAAGATGTCTTCATTGTAATTGGTCCATGACTGTACCTCGCCAGCCTTCTACTTGATCGATCCACCTTGCTCGCTGCGCGCCTCTTCTTCATATACCCGTCGGTTCGTTTTCGAGAACCATTTTAACAGGACTGTCGTTCGACATTCTTACAAAATGCCCAGCCCATCATAGTTGACCGATTTTAGTGATGTATACGATGGGAGGTTTTTCTAGCAACTGATGCTATTCGTGATTTATTTGCCTCCCCCACGTTCCGTCTTTCATCTGCACTCCACCGTAGATTGTACTAGCAATGTCCTAGTTTCGTGACCTTAGAGAACTACCAGCCTAATTAATGTCTTGTAGATGGTCAACTTTGTAGTTCGGCGAACTTTGTTCGATCTTAGTGTCCTTCGGAGTCCTAAGTAGGCACGATTACCAGCCATAATGCGCCTTTTGTATTTCTCTGCTGGTATTGTTATCGGCGGTCACCAATGATCCCAGACTACCTAGATTTCATCTCCGTCGATCTGAACTCGTCGTAGGAGGCTAACATAGTCTTTTCGTGAGCCTCTTCCATTCATGTATTATGTTTTCTACGCATTAATCACAAGCCCAATCCTACCAGCTCCAGCCTTCAGTCTGATGTACATTTCCGCCATCGTCTCAAAGTTATGTGCTACGATATCAACGTCGTCGGCAAAGCCAAATAGTTGGACAGACTTCCTGAAGATCATGTCACTCGAGTCTATCCCAGGGCTTCCAATCACGCCCACCAATGCAATTTTAATCAACAAACCAAACAATTATCACCTTACCGTAACCCTCTCAGAGATTCGAGGAGACTCAAGAGCGTCCCTGATACTCGGGCGACACACATCACTCGATCCATCGTTGCTTTGACCAATCGCGTCAGTTTTTCCGAAAATCCATATTAGTGCATAATTTTCCATAGCTGGTCCCGATCGATTGTACCATTAGCTGATTTAAAATCAATGAAAACATGATTTATGGGCACTTGCGGCGTGAATATATACACGACATTTCTACAGCACTTGTCGAATATATATCGCACTTGTCGAATCGCGAAAAACTGGTCCGTAGTAGCGCGGGCACCTATGAATCCCGCTTGGTATTGCCTCTCGAGCTCCTTTGCAATAGGAGATAGACGACTGCATAAAATTTGGGAGAGCAACTTGTAGGCGGCGCTCAGTAGCGTGATTGCACGATAATTAAAACAAGCCAGCTTGTCGCCCTTTTTATAGATGGGAAACACTTTTCCTTCCATTTAATTCTCCGGTAAACATTTCTCGTCGCTAAACTTGGTAACTACCCAATACACGCCCTGGTCAGTGCTGCACCACCATATTGCAATAGCTCGCTTGGAAATTGGTCAACTCCGGCAGCTCTGTTGTTTTTTAACCGACAAATTTCCTCCTCAACTTCCTTAAGAGTTGGAGTCGGGGTCCTCTGCGCATGTTCCTAGATTTATTACCGTGCAACTTTCATTCGCTGTAACATTGACGTTCAGGTGCTCGTCGAAGTACTGTAGATTTTCACAATGCTTCCCACTCCACCCAACGAAAAACACCCCCAGACCATCACATTTCCTCCTCCATGCTTCATCGTGCCTTGGATGTGGCGCTCCTGAAGCTCCTCTCCCGATCTGCACCAAACACGAACCCGCCGCTTTCGGTTAAACAGCTCGAATTTTGATTCATCCGTCCAGAGAACCGTTTTCCAGAACTCTAGGCTTATCAGCATGCTCCTTAGCAAACTTAATCCGTTTGGCTTTGTTTGCCTTGCTGATAAATGGGCGCTTCCGGGCAAGTTTGCTATTCAACCTCTGTGCTACGAGACGGCGACGAACAGTTCGACCGGAAACTGATAACTGAAGGGTTTCCTGGATCTCGCGGACAGTTACCTTCGGGTTCTTGTTGACTTCACGCATGACCTTGGTGTCCGTTCTCGCATCCGTTTTCCGCTTCCTGCCTCTGCCAGGACGATCCACCACTGATCCAAACGTTTTAAGCTTCAGAAGAATTTTGCCAACCGCTGCCTTACTAATACTGTACTTCTTAGCGACAGCCCGGTGCGATTCACCGTTTTGCACATCACGAACGACCAATTTTCGGATACACAAGGGAATTGCTTTCGAAAGCACTGCGTTCTCCATTTTTTTCAATTGAATCAAATGCGATCACGTATACAAATGCACCAGGTTGAGCCGTTTGCTTCAAAACATGTCAAAATATCAAAACATAAACAATCGAGGGGTCTTCCAATGGAAACTTATCGAAAACATATCGATTTTTGAAGTGGGCACTTTATTTTGCTACTGTTTTTTTTTCAACACAAATTGTTTTTTTTTTCTTTAAGTAAAACTCCTTTTTTTCAGTATTCCATAAGTGAAACTTAAAAAGAATGTAAAAATAAAATAAGAAAAAAAACTACACTGTGTTTACTTTAATTTGAACCAAGTAAATGAGAAAAATTGAAAAAACGAAGAGGTGGGCACATTATTTTGCCTATCAGTGTACTTACGGAAACGAATCTGTTGCAGTTGAGTGTACTCCTCTTCAGCAAGCTTCAACTCTCGAGCTCGTAGAACTCCTGTTGCGGAAGAACCGTTTCCAATCTTTCGTAAGCGGTTACGACAATTGCGGAGTTGTGGCGTCCACCAAGGTTGGCTAAACTGTTTAGAAGGTCTACGAGGTTTTTTAGGAACAGTATCCTGGATCATTTGATAGATAATTCCATAGAAAGTGGTAACAGAGGCATCGATAGAAGCGTTGTTCAGTAGCTGGTTCAAACCCTGGGAGGCGATCATTGCATTTATTGCTTGGTAATTACAACGACTGTCCAGATCCAGAAGAGTCCAGATTATTATGCGGCGTGATGCCTGTTAGAGATTCATCCTCGCGAGAACGGGCGTCAGTTAAAACGGACGGCTTATGATGAGTGTCAATTATTAGAAGAGCAGATGGACTCTCAAAGTGATCGAATACCAAGACAAGTAGCTTTCCGTTCGCGTTCAGAAGATCATTCACCTGATAAAGGCCCGCTGACTACATAGACTCAACTAGGGCAAGTTCCTGTTCCGATGACATGTTAGTTGGCAAGTATCCCAAAATCTCTTCATCAAATCGCCAGATTAAATTTAGATTGTAGTCTCCGAAGCATACGTTACATCACGGGGGTCGGATTGACTTTGAATCTGGTTGGCTGATTCCACGTTCCTTGCGTAGCTCTCAGGACAGCTGTTTGGTCGAAGAAAAATGCAGCCAACGAATAAGGAAAATTGCGGATGATGCGGACGTACGGCCTTGCAGTTCAGCTCCAATTTTACAGCAATCAGCACGCCACCATGTCTTCGCAGATTGCTGGTAGAAGCATTGCGGTCGCATCTATAAATAACGTAGTTACATGCTAATTCTGCGGAAGCGATTTCGGTGTGCAACCACGTTTCCGTAAGAACAACAATATCGAAATCGCTGGCCAGCAGTGAGAGGAGCAGTGTGTTTGCTATAGTTCTCAGCCCACGAACGTTCTGGTAGTTTGCGGTGAGTGGTGCAGAGGTGAAAGGACGAATGGGTGAAGGTTCTGAAGTTCACACGGCTGGCTCGATGTACTGGTTGTTGAACCTGCATCCGCGTTCAGCGCAGGTTTTCAAAAATTCATTGATCTCGTGTTATACTCGATGAACTCCTGGAACTCGATTCCATGCAGCCAAGACAAAGGATCCATAGCTCTTGACTTCCTTTCGACGTAATCTCCTACCGTAAACGAGATGAATGTCAGTACGACAATGGCCGACCTCTCGGTATAAGTGGTTTCTCAACGGTTTCATCCTCATTCAAACAGTCATTGGCCAGCTCTTCGATGTCGGCTTCAGAAACACAAACAACACACGCAAACGTTGATTGTGCAATTGTGACAAATTGCCGAAGTGCTCATGATGTATTTTCGTTAAAATTGCGTGGAGGACAGAAATTACCTCAATGTTACGTTTGTTTGTCTGTAGAGTAACGTTGGTTCACGAAATGACAAACAGATGACGCCTCTAACGCGAAAACTGACAGTAGCACAGTGGAGTTTTAAGTGCTATACTGTAAATTACTGATGCTGTGGCATAGCCGCTTGTGGCAACTGATGGAATTGGCGGGGGTGGATTCGTTTTCGGATTGCAAAGTGATAACAGCAGCAGAAACAGATTCTATTTATTTATTGGCTAAGTTTCGCTTCGTGCAGTTCACAATGCGTAATGTGCATTAGCGACTGCAGGCGGAGCGAGGTGACTGGGTGAAAAGCATACGTCGCTTCGTTTGCACGTTTGCAAATGGCAATGGACGATGGCAGCGGATATTTTTGTCAAGCCAAATCAGATTTCGTCAAATTCACTTATCCCTACTTATTGAATGTTGTGACAAACTGTGACCGTTCGCGAAATGGCTCGAGGTTAGTTACAACACAGTGGCTTTAACGCCACTCTCGTTAGAAAGGCCACTGGTCGTGTTTTGGTTTGCCCGACGATTTGAGACTTCCTCAGGGAACCTACCAAGCAGGATTCATGGGTGCCCGCGCTACTACAGAACAGATTTTCGCGATTCGGAAAGTGCAGCAGGAATGTCGCGAATACAGCGTGCTCACACATCATCTTTTCATCGATTTCAAATCAGCGTATGGTACAATTGATCGAGACCAGCTATGGCAAATCATGCACGAATATGGATTTCCGGAAAAATTGACGCGGTTGATCAAAGCAACGATGGATCGAGTGTTGTGTGTCGTCCGAGTATCAGGGACGCTCTCGAGTCCCTTCGAATCTCGGAGAGGGTTACGGCAAGGTGATGGATTGTCGTGTTTGTTGTTTAAAATTGCACTGGAAGGTGTGATTCTAAGAGCTGGGATAGACACAAGTGGCACGATCTTCAGGAAGTCTGTCCAACTATTTGGCTTCGCCGACGACGTTGATATCGTAGCCCGTAACTTTGAGACGATGGCGGAAACGTACATCAGACTGAAGGCTTAAGCTGGTAGGATTGGGCTTGTTATTAATGCGTAGAAAACATAAAGAGGGGAGGGGCTCACGAGAAGACTATGTTAGCCTCCTAGCACGAGTTCAGATCGACGGTGATGAAATCGAGGTAGTAGATGAATTCGTGTATCTGGGCTCATTGGTGACCGCCGATAATGACACCAGCAGAGAAATTAAAAGGCGCATTATGGCTGGCAATTGTGCCTACTTTGGACTTCAAAGTACGCTAAGATGGAACAAAGTTCGCCGAACCACAAAATTGACAATCTACAATACTAATTAGACCGGTAGTTTTCTACGGCCACGAAACATGGACATTGCTATTGGAGGACCAACGCGCCCTTGGAGTCTTCGAACGGAAGGTGCTGCGTACCATCTACGGTGGAGTGCAGATGGAAGATGGAACGTGGAGGAGACGAATGAACCACGAATTGCACCAGTTGCTGGGAGAACCTCGGATCGTACACATCGCAAAAATCGGTCGACTACGATGTGCTGGGCATGTCGTAAGAATGTCGGACGACAGCCCTGTGAAAATGGTTCTCGAAAACGAACCGACAGGTACAAGAAGAAGAGGTGCGCAACGAGCAAGGTGGATCGATCAAGTAGAAGGCGACCTGCGGACCCTCCGCAGACAGCGAGGCTGGCGAGTAACAGCCATGGACCGAATAGAATGGAGACAACTTCTGTGTACAGCAGAAGCCACGCCGGCCTTAGTCTGATTGGTAAGGTAAGTCAGGGAACCTCTTGAAAGGTGTTTACAAACTTAAGTAATAATTCTGAAAATGTCAAATTCTTCTCTTCTACTATAGAACGACCGTACTCGTAATTTGTTATTCGACGCACTCTGACTTACTCACTATCCAACAAAATGGAAAAAAAACGGAAGAATGCTTACTCAAAAGAGCGGAGAAAACGAAAAAACGCAAACGTAGTGTAAGATGAGCTTTATTATGGGGTGGTTTCAACTAAAAATACCAAACTTTAAACTTTACCCGCACTACATTTTGCATTCATTCGTATTGGACCTCTCTTGTAAGTGTATGTATGGGTGTACGGGTTATACCATGGCCATGAAAACTGAACGACGTACCAGCGCAGATTTTTATTCCACGGTGATTCACTGATGATGGCTGTCGGAGGATGAGTCTCGATGAAATGGCGACGAAGTGACGATGGCGGCGGAACTAACGAAACCAGTGGGCAGCAAATTAGCGATGGACGATGACCCGTGCGTAGTATGGCTGAAACTATAGTTGCGGAGGGAGGACAAATGACATCCAGTTTCGGATTCAATATAGTAGCGCGCTTTCCCTGGCGACCCAGCTTCACGCACCTTTCCGCTATGGCCGGGTGGGGTTAAGAGAGACTACTATATTTTGGGGTGAGTTCCGGTTCAGTGTCCGACAATGGACCACTGAAACTGCCTTGCATCGTTTCCACAGAGGTTTTTAACTTTGAGTGGAATTCCGACGGATTATTGGTGACCGTGGGGTGAAAAACTAGCATACATTTCTTGCGATCTTCACTCCTCCGTTTGACTACCGCGGGCCTTTGCTGGGCGCACGAGTCGATGTTGTCCGACTCACGGAAAAAAAACACCAACGAGATTCTCAATTCAGCGATGATGATTGCCGGCAGAAACGTTGTTCCAGTCCGTAGAAAAAAAAGCGACAAGCACTTTTTTCGTTCAAAACTACAAATACAAATTTTTGACAAGTACGCGACTAGTTCGGAACTACGTCCGCTCTAAGTAAAACTACTACGCAAAAACCAATCGAGTAACTAAAATTTACAGCGCACTTTTTCCCAGCCGATTCGTTAGCGAAAAGGCTGAGTCAGAGCAGCTTCCGCGATTAATAAACTTCCTAATCGTAACAACCGATGGTTGTCTTTCAAAAAATCGAAGTCTTTAAGCTTGAAAAAAAAAGAATGACGTAGAGTTTGGCGCTTGCCAAAATTATCTGCTATAACGGAATATAGCTACCTTTAAGGGGTAAGGCCACTGTAAATTTTTTGAAAAATCGATTTTTTTTTTATTGGCTTAAAAAATAGTTTAAACCCTCTAGAATAAGAAAAAAAAGGTCCTGTGCGAAAAAAAATTCGTTGTCCTTAGGAAATGAAGGGGGAAATGCAAATAAAAAAAAAAAAAACTTTAAACGCGTTTTTCTCGAAACATCGTTTTCAAATGGCACGCAGCATAACTCGAACAATTTTCATTTTTTTACTTGAAATTTTAACCAGATGTGAACATTTACATTATCTTGAGAATGTCGATCGGAATTTTCAAGAACTTTATTTATTGATTTTTATTAACAAAAAACTTGCCGTTTTTTCGTCAAAAATCAATTTTTTTTCAAACGCACGCCAAATCCACAAAAATTGATATTTTTAAAATCCGATCGACATTCTCTAGCTATAGCCCTCTAGATTAATGGTTTTTTATTTTTGTTCTAGACTCAAAAGTGCACCAGTGGTGCTGCGTGCCGCGGAGCCCTGGAAGCAAAACATGTCCCGGGAAGATAGCTGTGGAACCGCCATTTTGTTTTTTTTACTGTTAAAAAATTTGATAATAAAGGTTAATGTACGCCCGATAACACCATTAAAATTTTTTTTCAAATACCTTCAAATTCGGGAGCAAAAAATTGGTGAAAAACCTTTTTTTTTGGGCCGTTACAGTGGCCTTACCCCTTAAATGTTGGCTCTTATAGCATATACCTATCTAAGACACATTGCCATAAATCCGAGTTTTTATCATTATATTATACTTAACTAGCCTTGAAATATATAAGAGGGTTACCTGGGTGTGATTCTTCATGGCATGCTAAATTGATGAAAAACGTATAGCGTTACAAAACTCGTGTGGGTGATGCTGGCAGCAATGATGAGCGATTTGGTGCACAATAAATGAATTGCGGGTGGGCTGTTGCAGATGATTTACCAATATATACGGACAACTCGGCGAAAACGATATAGCAGATATAGCAGAGTTGCCAGTGTACCAGACCCAAAAGGACAACAGTGCCCAGGTTTCACTACCAGCTAAGTACGCAACCCTATGCTGACGGTCTATGCCATCGCTTGACCCGTGGAAGCATGAGGTAGGAACTTGTGAGGACCAGAGCTATGTTGCGGGGACGCATGCTGCATCCCTGTTGTCACTATTTTGCAGGCCTGTAAGTTTACTTTGGATTTAGTAATGTAAACTAAAATTAAATGCATAACTGTTGGAGTGCAGTGTACCAATCATAAATGTATACAATGCACCTCCCCTCTTATACTCCAGTTGGCTGTCCACTACATTGCCCAATTGCAATTTCAATGATGCCCTGATGCACCCTCCCACCCCAGTATTGAAATGTTTTAACTAAATAAATTATAATTAGGTTCATGCAATATATGTCAATACTAGAATATAATATGGAAATAAGTATACAGAGTTTAAGTACTTTGATATGAAGAGTTTATGTTCATGCTTATGGTACGGCAAAATGGGTAGCCTGGACTGGATAATGTGTTCGAATTTTACATTCTGCTATTTCTATTGAGCAATAACATGTGCCAGGACTTTTCAACAAAATAATATCAGACGCACTCTGTTTTAACAGGGATGCTTAACCAATTAAACAACGTGAAAACTTGTAAGTTCATGTCGCACCAGTTGCCGTGATTATTTTTTCATAAATGTTCTCATTCGCGTCTCATCGACCTTGAGTGCATTACTTCTCAGTAATTTGCTAATTAATTGTCCTCACACAGTTAAATGCTTGAAGTCAACAATTCATAGAATCATTGACCAATTTGATGTTTCTAATCATTGTGCTGGAAATGGACCCTACTACAAATCTTTTGATGTTGAAAATGTATTTAACGTGATACGTGTTAAGAATTTAAAAGTCTTTTAACGCTCGATGTTAACATATACTCATATATCCGTATTCACCGGTCCGTAATTCGCGTTCTGTATCTCCCACCTGTAATTTAAACAATCGTAATTGAAAATTAATATTCAACACATCATTTTTCGCCAGCTGACACGTGATACTTTTCTCCCCTCTACATTCAATATCTCAAGGAGCCTCCTCTTTGTTCTACTGGTAGTACATTCATTTTATTTGTTGTGTGCAGACGCCACACAGTGAGCATTGCGCACAGATGCAGTGGCAAAACAATTCTGCAAACAGTCACATCGTTTACCATGGGGAGGAACACGCGGCGCGGATGGGTCACCAGCTCCATTCTTATTAAAATCGAGCAAACCAACATATGCCCATCGACGTGCGCTGCAGCAGAATCTCTTCCTTTTCTAAGGTGTAATCGAAAAAATAAAAGCTTAGGAAACGAGTGCTCAATCGCCAAGAGACGAGGCGAAACTATTACAACCGAGAGCCACTATTTATGCTTATCGCAGCTTATTCATCTGCCAGGAAGAACGCGAGCACGCGCGTGTGCGGTTTCAACAAACATGCTGCCCATGGACTTCATAAAAATTGTGAAATGTTCCCGAGTAAAGAAATTGTGAGTAGATATAGTCTGAGATCTTCAGAATATTCCAAAGATTTTCCCGTTTTCTCGGGTAGTCGTTCGGCCTGAATCGGAACTGATCGTAACAAGGGTCACAAGAACATTCTCATTCACGCAAGCATGCAACCAGCTGTGTGACAATTTTCCTCCCACATTTTCGACCGACAATGCGAAGAAGGAAATAAGAGAGAAACATGACTGGTTCGCCACCCTCTCCCTTCGACTGACAACCGTTCCTTCCAAGCAAGAGTCTGTGCCTCGGTGCTGTCGCTGCCGAGAAACAGCCAAGCGTAGCCCGGGAGTCAGAATTGCGCTGATTAATTAAAATCGATAGCGTATTTTGCTAGCTCTGGAGAGTTTTTGATCTCACAACTTTGACATTTCCATTGCATCCACTTGTCGTTAGCTGCTTCGTTGCATACACAATTTCATATTTTTGCGTCGTCCAGTTGAATTTCACTCGGTTTGGACATGGGCTGCCTACCTGCCCAGATCGTCGGTTCTAGTGAGCTTTAGTTTTGTAACAATTTGACAGTTTGGTATTCCAGCTGAATAACTGTTTCGAGTCATTTTGATGTTGCCATTTGAGGCACGTTTCTGACCTCGGGGAATGTGTAACATTTTTTCTATAGCTTGACAAGGGAAAACTCCTACGCAAGTTTAGCAGATGAACTCGATCTTCTGTTGAATCGGTTTGCTGGTTTTGTTCTTCACTTTAATGGTGGAAGAGCTTAGAGCCGTAGAATGTCACCGGTCGGTCTTGTTAAGATTTTTCAATCCAAGATAATAGATAATTTCAGATCATTCGATTCATTGACCTTGCTGACAATTGATCTCCTTGTCGGTAATCCATCCGATAATACCAATTTGATCCATTATTATCTAATTAACTGGCTTCCATAGCGTCGCTGGCATACCTGCCAGGCAGCAGCAACAACAACTGTAAGGAGATACATAGCATACCAAACATCTGCTGGCTGAAAAGGAGGTACCACGGGAAATGTGTGCTGCTCGATAAACATTCATCATCACACACGTCGCAGATGCTTGCTCACTCGGATGGCACAGGATGGATGGGCTAGATCAAAGGGTACAAATTATGATGCGCTTCTGTGTGATCCGATTCTTGGCGGTAAGATAGAGCGACACAGCTGATTCACGATATCGGATCCAACTATCGATACAAGTGGGAAGAATGCAATTCTTACACCGAGAGATCTAGTTTCTGCAGTTATCAGGATGGCTGCATGGAAGAAAAAAAAAACTTGGTTTTGATTCGTTGTTCTATCCACCTTGAGACATACGAGGAGTCGTTACCGTAAAGCAGAAGGCAATTCAATTTGTAACTTTTATAATTTGTAGCTCGTAACTTTGTTACTTGTAAGAGAAACTCTTTAGGTGTTTAAAGAGATTTTCTCAGCACTCTCAATTTTGGAAATTGTGGTTTTGCGAACACATACCGTTTATAGTGATCATCTTTCCAAATAAACTGTGGTTCAATAATATTCAATACTAGGTTTATAATTCCGCAAAATAGATGGCATTTTGTTTGAAATTGTAGTGGTTTCAAAATTGCAGGCCAAATTAAGCATTGTGCATTGTTGACAACAACAAGATAATTTTTTTTTTAAATATTTCTCTAGGTTTGACCAAGAGGCAGAATTGAGAATCCCTGCGGAACTGCTGGAAAAGAGATAAAGCAGCTATGAACAACGCAGTGGAAAATCAATGGAACGATTGGTTTGACAAGGAGTGTCAGGCGGGCGATGATGATACCATCGTTTCCGGGATAAGAAGTGAAGGAGTTGGAGTGTGAAGAACGGGACAGATGTATCGTTCTCATGAAACCCAAAACTTTACAAAACACTCAACCAATTCCATCAACGCTTCGTTTCGTAAGCCAAAATATATCCTATTAAGGCTGGAGGTATTCTGACAGATGAAGGTGTGAAGGTGAGGCCACTGAAATGCTTTGCGACTAACACCAAAATGACACAGAGGTGGAGCACCAGGATAGCAAGAATGACTCCACCGGTACGGCTGACGAAAGAGGCCAACTTTCACGATAAGTTAAATTAAAGATGCTACCAAACACCTCGCTGCAGAACTGATAAAACTGGGCATGGATAAGTTGGTGACTATTCTGCATCGACTAACAGGATCAAGGAAAAACGAAGTCGTATGCTCAATGTACAAAAAAGATGCTAAGGAGCTATTCATAAACTACATAGGCTTTTATTGAGGAAGGGAAAGTCTACGCTCGATACAAAATTTCAAAAAAAATGAAGGGGGATGGGTCTGAGATTTTCAAAAATGAGTCAACGTGGTTAACGAAACTATGTGATTCTCTGGAGTTGCTTCTACCCACTCCAAAAACAAGGGATGTGATATATAACGGATACAACGTTTTACGATGAAATCAACCATAAAGCTTGCTTCAGATAGAATTGGAACAAAAACAATTGCCTGTATTTCAGTTATTTATTATTGAATTCAAGATCTTTTTTATACAAATGTAGCGTTTTCTTCATACTTTTAAGACAAAATACGGATAAAATTATTCGTCACGGTTTCGAAGGAATTCTCGAATTTTTCCTGTAACACGGCTCATTAGGCGGCGCATACCTTCTTCGTCCATCGTTTTAGCTATCTTATTCCACCAGGTCTTCATCTGATTGATGTCTTTGACAACCTTTCCCTCCTCTTCATGATTGCCCAGTATTTCTCAATAGGGCGGAACTGGGGGCAGTTGGGTGGGTTAAGGTTTTTCGGAACAACCTGGACCCCTTTCTCTGCATACCATTCTTGAACGGCTTTGCTGTAATGACAGCTTCCCAAATCTGGCCAAAACATTACGGAATGGTCGTGGGATCGAATGAACGGCAAAATTTGTTTTTGGACACACTCTTTTTGGTATAGGGTTTATATGCTAGTAATGGACCCCTTAGTAGAAGCTTTGAACATTTTCGATATATTCCATAACAATTTTATTAACTATTTGTACAACAATCCCACATTTGATGAAAATAACTAGTTATTTACACAAAATTATAGTAAACTCTATTTTTGAGGCTAGGTTTTCTTGGTAAACATCAATAATTTGCGCTGATCATAATGTGCCTTTTTTGGACCCATTTGATTATTTTGGACCCGGGTCTATAATGCGCATCCAAAATACGCATATCAACTAATTTGATTAAAATGATTGTTCTGACGCTGCTAAACCAATTTGTTATCTCGTATACGTATTCGTTATACGATGTCTATAGACAAATAGGGTAACGCATATATTTTGGACTTGTATATATTATAACCACTTTCAAATAGGTGTTACAACACCTGTGTTGAAATCTATCTAGCTACAATCTAGGTATTAAATAAAACTATTACAATCGGTGATGCAGTTCCTCATATTTTCAGGGACGATTGGGAATGATATTTGAGGAAAAAATTGTTCTACGCAGAACGTCAAATCTCATATTCTACGGAGTTGTTGAACTTTTATTTTTTTGGTACATGGTAGTCTTAAATTGGCTGTAGCTCAAAATTATGTTATTAAGCTAGATTCTATTTGGACTGCCGATGCCAAACAATTGGCGTAACCGTAGCAGAGTTGACTATCTGTTAACTCTTCTGGAAAAAAACATAGCTGTTTTCTGGAAGGCGTGTGGTACTGTTTCGAAAACATTTGAGCTATTACATTCTTCTCCTTGGACACCAAGCAGCGCGGTAATCAAGTATGCTGTGCGTCCTGCGCAGACATTACCGCGGTTGGGTTGAAATCAGGCACAACATGTTGCATTCAAATTAAAAAAAAACTAAGCAAGATAGAAAGTTTGTGTCAAACAGAGAGATGTAGAACACGTTTAACGCCATATTAAAAACTTGAAAAAAACCCTTAAAAAATGAGAAGTTTAACACATTTTTATCCCTAAGACACTAAATTACAACAACTCAACATTAAAATGTAAATTTTAAGTAGATAGCTTTCTTAGCTTTCGAATGAACTCAACTAGATTTTTTAACAGTAATCTGTAAAGTTTTACCGAATTCTCAACAGCTGAACGTTCAGTAATCCGATTTTACGGATTTCGGTAGAAGTTTACTGAAATCCGGTAATTTTTTACAGATATCTGTAAAATTTCACCGAAATCTGAAAAAAAGCATTACCGAACGATCAGCTGTTGAGAATTTGGTAAAACTGTACAGATTTCTGTAAAAAAATCTTAGTGTGTATATAATGTATTTTACAGCAAAGTGATCAAAATACATACATGACCAGAATATATTCGTTCTCGTACACTGATAGAAAAGTAATGATAATATATTTGTGCCCGACACATAATTTTTTGCAATGTGATCAACATATGATAGCTATTTTTAACCACTCATACTTCCTATGTGTACACAACACCACTTAGACTTTTCATTTGTCAAATATGTGTTTCTCAGTGGGCTCTGTTTATGTGTGAACAAATCAGTCTCATGTGGCACTTTTCATGGATATGAACCAAGTTGGTTAAATACGGTACATTTACCCTAGTTGATTAAGTTGTAACATGCGTGCGTATACAACATTTTTTTATGTGGAATACAGAACAGACATACTCACTTAGATTATTTTACAGAAATCTGTAAAATTTTACCGAATTCTTAACAGCTGAATGTTCGGTAATCCGATTTTACGGGTTTCGGTAAAATTTTAACCGAAACCGGTAGTTTTTTTTTACAGATATCTGTAAAATTTCACCGATCCGTCAAATCGGATTGCCGAACGTTCAGCTGTTGGAATTCGGTAAAACTGTACAGATTTCTGTATAAAAATTTAAGTGTGTATAACAAATTATTTATTATATCATTATTCAAGCATGTAAGGTCAACCATGAACATTTAGTCATAGGGTATGTGTCCCTTGACTCAGCCTATTATGCAACCCGCGATCACATTTTTCATTATAACTCAAAGTTTTTAAGCTGTAAGCGAGATTCAACTAGTTATACACTTGCAAAGATAAGTTTGATAAGACATTTGGTAGCATGTATCACTGAAAGTTGCACAACCCTTTTTATAATGCCATGAACTTGTTATTTTAGCTATGTGAACAGTTAGTTTGTTACGTGTAACTATTTTCTACACATCCAGACTGCATTACTTGCTTTATCGATTCAATTCAGCTAAATTTAGATCACTTGAAATCGTGTAGATCATCTGTTCAGCTTAACCAGTGAAATCATGATGCCCCAAAAGTTCAAGAAACCGAAAATTACGCGGAAGTGAACAACTATAAGATGATTAATATTGTTTCAATTGCTTTGGATTACATCTATCATGCTAATAGCAACATGATTTTGTTGATTATCGCTAAATTAATGACACATTTGGTACATAGGCCGAATGAAGGAGCTAGGCTAACAATACATCCCCTTACCCTATTTGAAAATTCAACAATCCTTCAAAACACCGCCGGTCTGGCTATTGTTCTTCAAACGTGACAATTTCCCCAAGTAACCACGAGGCTGTAATATCATGCATATATAGGGCATATGTTTTACATAAATACAGTGCATCATTGAAGTTGGATTAATGCTGAAAAGGGCTCCACTACGATCGAACTAATGCTATATCTTTTGTAATGTCATAAGACATTGCTAAAGTAGCATTACTGTATTGGTAATGCATCACTACATTCTTAAGCTAATCTAACGCTTTATTACTTGACAACTGTTGAATTAATGCGATCCCGCAATGCCGATGTTGATTTTGGGTTGATTAAGTGTAATAATATAATGCTTGTGGTTACTTGGGTCTGATCTAATTTTGTGATCATAAACAACTTCTTCAATTCTGCGTTCTTTATGCGTTCAGCTCGTTTTTCCTCAGATTTAGTTTTTTCCTCAGATTGATTACTTCATTAGATGATGCTGCATACGAACCTTAACGATGCGGCTGGGAGAGATCATCCAGATTATCCATATACACTATTTGCAATTCATGAATATTCCTCATTCCTTATGAAATACGTTTCTACACAACCATTATAAAAGAGGCGTACTAGGCAATGACTGAAAGCCTCTATAATGGCAAAAGCACCTACATGAATTTTGTTCCAGTCTTCGACCTATAATACAAAACTTGTAAGGTTTGTACAAATGGGTCGAAAACGAGTGCTGGCCCTAATTGCCAACTCCAAAATGCCACCAAATTCATCCAATCTGATCACTTTGTATTGGAAGACTTTGCGTTGCGTTTGGTAGCCCTTGTTTGGTAGACGGGCCGTTTGGTAGACCTCTCCTAGCTCTTCCAGACCAGCTTTTCCCGAGACAATACTTCACGGTAGATCGTGGAATTTTATACTGCTTGCACGCCTGTTTTATCGGAACATTGTTTTGAATCGCTCGAATTCACTGCTGCACTTCAGATTCCATGTAAGAATGCTTACATTCATTATTTTTTCCCATTTTGATCAACAATTTCCAATTTAGACGGTGAGCATAAAATAAGTTCAGTTTGCTTACAAAAAGAAATGAGGGGTTGGAAATAGGCAACAAAGCACTTCCAATCAGTCGTATAATGGACCCTCAAAGTTTTATACATTTTTTACAATTTGTCGTTGTTTTTATATCTGCATAGTAAAATTGAATATAAGTACTAAGTATTAACGTGTTGAAAATGCCTCTTTATTATCTACAATTTATTTATATGATCAGTTTCCTTTTTTCTCTCCTATAACGAAAATACTTACAAATCACTGTACTATGCAGTGCTCAGGTAAAAATAGTTAATAATGATGTTTTATGTGTGAAATTTGTGAGCAATCATATTCTCACCTTTGTGTTAGTGTTAATACTATGTGTTTTAACTGAAAATGCTTAGGTTAAATACGATAATAACGAAACAATTGCAAAAATATGGGAGGGTGTCCATTATACGCATACAATCCCTAGTTCCGACGTCATTGTCTTATTTTTAACGAAAACTTTCGTTTTTTTGCCACAACTGCAAATGCCCTGGCAAATCATGAATTTTCGTGCAAATTTGTCAGCAAAAACAAATTTAAATTTGGCTGGAACATCCCCCCGAGCCGTTGACAGGTAAAATTTTTGACCTGGGATTTGCCCGAAGTCAGCCTTGACATAGGTTTCATCGTCCATCAGAAGACACCCGTCGAACTTGGTCAGCACCTGGTCGTATAGCTTCCGAGCACGGATTTTGGCCACACTATTCTGTTTTATGGTCCGATTTGGCTGTTTGCTAGCTCAATACGACTTTATTCCTTCCCGGAGTCGAATTCTCCTCACGGTACTATGGGCAGCACCGAGTTTTCTGGCCAAATCACGGTCTGACAGATTGGGATTCCTCTTAATTGTCTTCAAAATCTTACCACGCAGTTTCCGGTCGACAGTTCCACTCCGACGATTGGCTTTAGGTTTCCGAATCGTCGTCAATGTTTCCTTATACCGTTTGAATATTATTTGAGTCAGTGCCATTGCTGTTAAAAATTATTTCGTATCAATGGATAAATTTACCGATGATTTGGTTCAGCAGCTGAGTTTATGAACATGATGTATGAAAAAAAAATTGTCTCATTAGCGTTTACCGAAAAAAAAAAAAAGTCCTACATTATGTTTTGTATATGGCTGAACAGTGGTCAGTGACAACGACCGCAATAGCAGCACAGGGGCGGTTGCCAGGAAGACTTGCTATCAGCTGAGAACGTGCACCTTGCTGTCAGTGGTACCAACACACCCACCGCCTTGATTAACTATCAATAACAAAACGATAATTGGCTACTACATTATTCTACAGGTAAGTATTATTCTAATAATCTAATTTCTTCTTTTTTTTTGCTAAATATTCATCCTTGTTGCTCGTAGTACTGGTCTGCTACTGAAGAATCCCATTGCACTACTTCGGGGATCGATTCCGCAAGTCCCAGTAGACATATTTTTGTGATTGTACTGGTTTTGATTTCTTTCGCGGTGCGATGGCTAACGACGCGTGGATATTTGACCTTTCCAGGGTACAGTTCAGTGATGCGAGCGAGCGGCCAACCGATTGCTGGCTGCGTTTCATCGACTAGGATGACCATCCTTCCGGACTGGATTTCGTCGCTTCGGGCAGCAAACGTTGTGTCTTTCAACAACTCCTGCCGGTGTTCCAACTGCCAGTGGCTCCAGAATTTCTGAACTAGCCACATGCCAATTTTGATAAATACCGAGAGTGCCGATCGGTCGATGCTGGAGGTCTTGTTTTTTTTTAATTATTTTTTTTTTACACGGGATGGAAAATCGGCAACCAGACACCTGAAGAACTCAGGGTGTGGGGATGAGAGTGCCAAATCCTTGACCCACCTGTGCCTTATACCGATCCCCAGAACCACCTTTCGGTATTACTTCGGAGAGGGGTGTATTGTGCTTATTATGCACCCACTATGTCTAACTACTAAGGGCTTTCGTAGTTAGGTGGTCCCTGCGACCTGCCGTTGGTCGTTTTGCCATTTTTGTTGGAGATCAAAGACGATCTGGTAGGCTGCTACGCATACCGCGTCCCCGATGTCCCGGTTTCGACACATCCTCTGGACCAAATTATCTGGAGTCGTGTCGTGACCGCTTACAAACGGTCTTCCGAATACCTCTTGTTCCACGTTGTTCGAAGCACTCTACGTTCTCTTTTATGACCATGCCTATTGGCATCATCAACGCTAGGACGCAGACCACGTCACGTGATACCGTTCGGTATGCACTAACCTTTCTGAAGCACACAAGCCTGTGCGTACTCTCTAGCTTACAAGTGTAGCACTTGGTACTCAAGGTGGTGATCCATGCCAGCCCGCCGTACCTAAGTATGGACAGGACGACACTGGCCAGGAGTTTACGGTTACTCCCTTGCACCGCCGAGCTATTCGACATCATGCGAGATAATGCCGATATAGCCATAGAGGGTTTCTTGCAGGCGTAATCGATGTGACTGATAAAGAACAGCTTATCGTCGATCATGACCCCAAGATACCTCAAAGACCTCTTCAATACGATTGTGCAGTTACCTGCACTGATCGTTGCATGTTGGTCTGATTTTTGATTATTCACCACCGTGAACTCAGTCTTATGGTGGGCTAGCTCCAGTTGCCTGAAACCCATCCTGGAGGTATGGGTCGGGCAAAGCGGACAATGATGTTCCGATGACGAAATGTGCCGGCGTGAGCGCTGCCAGGTCGTTTGGATCTTCGGACATGGGAAGCAGTGGGCGAGAGTTCATAGCAGCTTCAATCTGATGCAGGACAGTGTACTAGCCTCCGAAATAAAAACCGAGTGCTCCCGAGTTGCCAAAATAAATGCATTTTGGCAGTTTTGACCACCGCTTCCCATAGGCCATCGAAGTGTTGTGCTTTTGGTGGAGTCAAATGCCAAGTGATTCCATGGAGCGAACATGTAGAAGCAATTTCTCCCTGTTCCTTCATGCTGCTTAAGCTGGAAACATTTTTTTCCTTTTATTTGAATGGATGTGGGTTGGGACGTCTTGAAATGAACCTGTGTAGGGCGGCCAAGAATCCTTGAGTGGACAAATCTCCAATTAGATCCATGCAGACAGCTTTAGCGGATAAACAACATTTCGGGGGCGGCACGTTTGTAAATCGGCGTCACATACAGGAGACCGACGTAATCGACACCTGTAACCCAGAACGGATGACTCTGAACAACCCTCGAGATCGGTAGCTGCCCTGCTGCTAAGCAGAGACTGGGCAATAACTTGAACAACGAAAGCAGCTCCTGACGACGCTTTTCACTAAGTTTCTGACATTGAGAGGCCAGTATTCTTCACGGATTGCAGAATACGTCCATGTAGTAGTAAACGATGGTGATGCTCGCAGATTAACCGAGAAAACGGATGATTCTTTGGGAGGAGGGCAGGGTATTCGATTAGTAGAGAAGCTGGGAAAGATCAAGCCGACTTCCAACTCGCATGATTTCCACTGAATCGAGAAATGGTTGTAGACGTCGAGTAAACAAATGCTTCGAATCTGGATTTCCTCGCTGTAGCTCTTTCAGTTCTTCATTGAAGGCATCTTGCTGGGCAAATCTGATTAGGAGGGCATTGGCACGGAAAATCTCTTGAATGGTATGTATTTCTGGGCTGAGGTTGTTCTCTTGGTGGGCTCCAATTGGCTGCAATCTGGTCTTAGAGCGGACTCTATCAGCGAAACGAAGGCAGTAACCTGTTTGGAGTAGCTGTGTATACGATGACCACCGCAGAAACCATGGATTGATGCGGGACGTTGTTTAAACTGATACGACGACGGTTTTTTTCCTTCCAATTCATCCATAGATTCGACGACTGGCACCAAAATTGGCAAGGTGTGCTGAGAATGCGCCAACCAAGCTGGACCATGCTTCCAAATATTGCTGCTTATGAAATCTTCTACGGACATTCCGCGAGAGAAAAGGTCGGCGGGATTCTCTGAATTGGATATATGATTCCATCTTCCTTCCTGGGTATAATGCTGCACTTCCGGAACCCTATTCGTGACGAAAGTTTTCCATGTACTCGGTGGCGCTCGAAGCCAGTATAGACATACTGATGAGTCCGACTAGAAGAACGATGCTGACATGTGAACGCACACAACTATAGCCGGGCGATAGACAGTCGTTTTAAGGGAGCGACTTTCTCTTCGAAGCCAGTAGACTGATTTTAACGATTGCTTGGGCATTTGAACAGCGAACAAATGTGCATGCTCCATACGCAAATTTTGAGGGATCGGTGAAGATGTGTAGTTTCACTCAGGCCACTGGCAAAAATACGAAACGGTCGACTCTTCACGGAAAAAAATCCGTGCCCGGATTCGTGAACAGCAGTCATGAATTCCAGAACAAGCAAAAATACACCGTGAACTGAATCACGTAATCGGGAACTAGTTCACGTATGGGTAAAAATCATGATAACGTGAACTAGTTCACGGTTCGTTTTCATTTTCGTGAACGCTTTTGTTCCTGTGTTTAAACGGCGATTTTTTGTAGCTCTTGACGAAACTGTTCCCACTTCGAACAAAAAGCCTTTGGTACCGGATCATCCCTGACACAAGCAAGTTTACACAACTTCTGCATTAGAGTTTTTGCTGGAACTACTACTGGTTCAATTAAACCGAGGGGATCGAACAATCTGGTGAAGTCCGATAGGATCGATCGCTTCGATTATTCCGTTACTGTATTTGTGAGTCAAACCGCAGTTGATCCGTTTCTGGTTCCCAACCAGTCCCTAGAGCCTTGATAGTTTCTTTGGGGCTAAACTGCAGGCTTGATTCCGTACCGATTTGGTCATCTTCGAGACCTTGAAGAACTTCTAAGCGGTGTGAAGTGCATTTCCTCAGCTCGAATCCTTCTATGTTGAGTAGTGCATATAACGCCCCCTGAAGCTGGATAGCTTCCTCGAACGAATTCGCTCCTTCAATGTCATCAACACAAAAGCCCTTTGCGGGCTGAAGCGTAGTTGTGCTGTCTTCCTTTATCATTTACGGTGGGGTAGATAAAACGTATGGGAGCTAGTTCTATCGTCCGTCTCGGCCAGTCGCATATGGCCGAGAGAGAGGTACTCCTTCATGAATTTGTGGTACTCCTCTTTCAATGCAGGATCCCGATCCGGTCTTCTCTCGAGCAAATCGTAACGTCGAAGAGCACTGGTTTTGGAATCTTCAATCATCGTATCGAAGTCAGGGTTCCGAGGAAGGCGGACGATGTAGCAATTATATTGTGCATCGTCCCGAATTCCGAACCCGAATCGTAGTGTGAGAAGAATGGAATAGATCGATGCTTCCAGAAAGCCAACGAATAGCTGGGACATAATGGCGAAACGGCGTGGCTTGAATGCAGCAACTGCGATGGCGCTGGTTGGCCGAAACGTTATGTTGGTGTTGACCGATACAAAGCAAGCAGACGGAATGCTTTCACAATGGCGTTAATCGGATATGTTCAAAAGCAGCAATCAATAATTCCGGCCCGTATAACAGAAATACATGCAGGAAAGAAACGGAGATCTTAAGCGTACCTGAGATTTCAAGGAAATCTATCAGACAGGCAATTAGCTGATGCCGGATTGCTCGAGTCTTTTGATTTATCAATAATCAGGAACAAGATGACAACGACCAGTGGTGCTTCTAGTGGATGCTGGATACCGGACGGTGGCAGCACTAAATTGTGTTGGCGCTTACCGAATAAAAGGTCCTACGTTGTAGTTGAACAATGGGCAGTGACAACGACCGTATCAGCAGCACAGCAACGATGGTAATAGCAACACAGGAACGAGAAATAGGCTCTCACGCGACAACACGTTCTCTATTTATTTTGAAACTGTTCTCACTACAGGTTAATGTACAACTGACCAGCGATAACGATGACTGCTTCGGGTTCGGGTGGGTTGGATCTTCTTTTGGGCATTAACTTAATCAGGTAATCGGGTGCGGTTGTCAGGAAAACTAGAAAAAAAAACTCAAGTTTACGCCCGCTAGCACTTGCTATCAGCTGAGAAAGTGCACCTTGCTGTCGGTGATACTAACACTAGTGTATAGATAGTGTTATATTCACTGTCATATTCAAATAATATTCATTGATGAATATCATTTGAATATTCAGATATTACGCTCTCACGTCTAAGAATAATTGGGTCCAAATGACTATTTACAGCACTGGTCAGTACTGAATAACTTGAATATAAAGTTAGTGAATGCTGAAAATTTTGAAATCGACTCTCAAAAGATTGAAATCTCTTGAATATAACGATGGTCAGTCTTGAAAGTAAATTGAATTGAACGTTAACATTTTTAACTCACTTAAATGTCGGTTAGTATGAAAATGAAAACAAAGTCTATCTCTGTATTCATCATGGAATGAAATTAAATGGAACACAAAGAAGAGACAATTTGAACCATTTGTTACCCGTTGTTGAAGACCCGGAAACGGAAAAACATATTTTGAACCTGTTCATATGCAGATCTGAATAAGAGCAAAAGTAAGTCATTTTTAAGAACAAATTGAGCTACTTATACGAATAGCCTAATTGAAATTTCAATTAAAAAAATTTGATGGTTCTTTTTATCAAATGGTGTATACATGAGTCATTGTGTTCAGTTGAACGAGAGTTATAAGCGTTCAAATACTTTCACTTTAGCGTAACGCTCTCATTTTTTAACGTAGGACTAGGTTTCTCTTTTCTATAGCGGGTGTAATTTTAAAATATGAGAGTGTTACGCAAAAGTGAAAGGTTTTTGAACGCTGATAACTCGCGTTTAACTAAGAATTACTAAATTGTCTTCTTTTTTTTATTTCAAATCGTTTCATTCTATGTTAGTACAGCAATAGCCACACCCCTCAGCTGTAATATTAGTTTGCTTTGTTGCCTGTGTCTGGTTTTATAACTGAAGCCCGCCTCCTCTTGTAAAATTTGCTTTGTACTGCATTCTCGTGCCTCTCTTCTTTCGAGGCAATGCTGTCAACGCCAGTATGAAGCACACAATTTGAACCAAAATTATTTCATTAGGATATTCATGTTCGATTCAATTATTTTAAATTATCGCCTGCGCTTCCTTATCTACAAACCAGAAGGAAGCGCAGCAAAGTTTTTCAAGTTCCCCCCCTTGACCTATTGGTGTGGCAATGGGTCGCGAAAATAGATAATCCCAGCGGGTGGCACCCGCTTCCGAGGCTACATTAATAGAATGCCATTGGCCACTCACAGCGACGATGAGTTTAATAAACTACTATCCGGATTAAACACAGCACATTATGGTGTCCTTCTGGTCAAAGAAACCGAAATAACATAATTTTTTTGGCGTATCATAACCATCGTCCTTTTCAGGACGTCCAATTTAATTTTGCAATAAAAGAGTAAGAGTTTATGTGAAATGTCCGTGAGTCATCCTGAAAAACCTTTGCATATTATCAAGAATAGTACATTTTGGATCGACTGAGTCGAGAGCTGTAAATTCTACAGAGATTTTTCATTAAACCCGAACTATTTTTTTTTTCATTAAACTGAGCTCAAAGAGCAATGGTCCGGTTTGTAGAAAATTTCATACGAAGGGACGGGTCAAGCAAAATAATAAAATCATTTTAATATGAGCCAACCATATGTGTTATGATACATATAAATGAGATAATACCATTATTACTATACACCAACACGGTCCTACGTGAACCTCGCGGTTTTTATCTCTGATATAACCCACCTCTATTTTTTCAAAATTTTGAAACGACACCCGGTATAGAAAAGAGAAACGCAGTTCTACGTTAAAACATCACGAGTACAATGGAACTTTCCATAAAGTAAGTTTTCATCTTCATACCTTAAATTCTCATGATCCTGTCTCAACTCAATGCGTCTTTGCGAGGACGATCTCCAACGAAGCTGCTGCATACCACACAGAGAAAATTATCAAGCAGATTGTCAGGCTGGATGGCCATAACTGGAGCACTGTTATGAGCCGAAAAAGTCGAACCAGCATAATAATTTACGACTCAATCGGGCCCACTCACGCACAAAAACACACGCCAGCACCGTAAATTTAAGGTCTTCTGGGTTTCACTTCGGGTGACGAGCTGCTTCCTTTGGAAGATGGACATTCTTCAGTTCATGAGTCGCTTCTTCGTGGACGGCTATTATTTTATTAGTGTTATCAGAAGAGCAATTCAGAAGAGAACTCCTTTCTTCACAGGCCATAATTTGTACCCCGTAAATGATTTGATGAGTTTGCCTTTACAACCACCGCAACCCATTGACATAATTTTAATCACTTAAAGCCGTTCATGCACTTTTGATAAATTGCTGCTATTTTGAATAAACCCGTTAATTTTGAACCGTTTAATTATGATAAACGACACGAGCTGACTGACATTTTGACGAAACCTGCTCACCTGAATAGATCCAGCTTTCGAAAAAAAAACACTCAAGTTAAATTTGACTAAGGTAGTATCAGTTAGCAAAGTCTCCATTGATGGTCTCTGTAATTGAGTGTGCAATTTCAATGCAAGTATTTAATTTTCACTGACAAATCAATTATAGGCTGCTAACTTATGCCTGTACGATATTCTGGTCCAATTCATTTTCAATTTTCTTTCTCAGTTTCGATGTTCGACCGCTTGCCAATGAAGAACTATGCGGTGATGGCTATTAGATGTTCAAACAGTTCGCACGAGTGCACATCAAGTCACGCCAGCTCCAATTTATCCCCAGTGCAAACATCATTAAAACGATACCCGAGACGATTTCCGTTTATGAATAATAATAAGCAAGCAGTTTAAATTACAATTTCTACAGAAAATTTCAATATTTATTTACTTTTAAGCATATCGTTGCATCCCGCCTTCCTTTCACTTAGTTCAACCCATAGGTATGTTTGTGGCGCTAGAAAGGAGGGGATTTTCATGATCCTGGTAAATGTACAGAACGCAACGGCAAAATAAAACAAAGCTGACTCCATGGAAATTGACCTCCTTAACCGCACGAACGGAGAAGATGCTGCCGATGGCCACAGAAAATTGTGAAACTCCGGTTCTAGACCAGATGGCGGAGATATGATAACGGTCGAAGGGTTTTGCACAAGCCGCCAACGTCACCGCCAAGTTCTATGGTCCCTCTGCCACTCGGAGCGAAGGGCTTGGCTCCGAGATCGTGGTGCCGTGGGTTGGCTGGTGCAACGATTTGTTCTTCCCACATCATAAATCACACCACTAACCATCACCGAGTAGACGCCGGACGATGGGTTTCCGAAGAAGAATCCAACTCTAGAACGTAAGGCCAGAATAATACGTCAGAATTAAACCGCAACGGCATGTCAGAAGCAACAGGCAGCAAAGGCAATGGTAAACCATCGGAACGGCGAAAGAATGCAATGGAAAATTAAATATCGATTTCATCCGCACACATTGGAATGGCAGCTATCGACCGCAAGTGAATCGAAGATATTGCGTCATTATACATCGTTATATCGGCAGATTAGGATTGGTGAGATCGAAACGACGGGATTGCTGATAATGATGATTGGATCGTTATTGACAGAAATTGAAACATAATGATGGCTGCTGTAGTCAGAACGTGCAAATATTACGTTAAATTCGAAACAAAAACCGAGTGTTTCGCAAGGTCGACGAGCGACTAATGAAGTAGTAATGAACAAGTATCAAACAATAACGAGCTGGTAAGTAGTTCGGCAGGCGTAAAAGATACACAATGCACTGAGACGCATTACTTTTTTGAAAGTATATAATGTTGATTGTACTGGAGTTTCATCTCATATGGATTATGGCTTTTGGCCAATTAGCACTGTTCCCGTTTTTCTTTACTAATCTTTTTTTCGGATGCAGATGAATTCCATGTTTATTTACCTTTTTATAATACTTGGATTAATTGTGAAATTACAAATTGTAGACTCACAGATTTAGAGACAAGTTCAAACTAGGCCCGAAAACGGTCATTAAATTGACATTGTTATTGCCTTTAGACAGAAGTATTAAGGACTGTATCGTTAATTATGAGTACAACTAAAATTTGCTGCATTTAAACTCATTTAATTTATTTTACAACTCAAATTAATTTACATTGTTTATTGACCATCATCTGCTCATCTGCTACATGTCATCTGCCCATCTACCCTTCTTTCGAAGCTTTCCTTTCATCTTTGCCCAACATTTCGCAATGGGCCTTATTTGCGGGCAATTTGGAGGATTCATCGCCTTTTCCACAAATTGGACATTGTTCTCTTCATACCAGTCCAAGGTAACACGCGCATAGTGGAAGAATGCCAAATCAGGCCAAAACAGTGTCGAACCTTTGTGTTTTCAGATTAGCGGCAGAATTCGTTTCTGCAGGCATTCCTTCCGGTACATTCCGGGGTTCATATTTGCTGTAGTGAAAAAGGCGTAGATTTCATACCGCACGGCAAATTGCTTGCCAAACCAACCTTTCATTTTTTCGCAACATCGATTCCTCAATTTGGACATCCATTCCACGCTTCCCGGTGTAAAACTGTGCCCCTGGAAGTGGCCTGTAGTCCAATTTGACGTACGTTTCGTCATCCATGATAATGGACATGTCAGTTTTGCACAAAACGTCTTCGTACAGCTTCCAAGTCCGAGTTTTCACGAAATCCGCCTGAATTTGGCTGCGTTTCGAACATTTTTACGGTACATCTACAAGGAATTTGCGCTCCTTTGCGTGTTGAACCATTCCAATAATCGTTCCATTATTTTTGCGCAATCTCTGATGGATACCTCCTTTTTTTCCTTCAAAAACTTTGCAAATTCGTTTGTCCAAATTTGGGTTTGACGTACCTGTTTTTCAACCACGGACGGGTAAGTCCTTCAATGTGTTATGCATAACAAACCGGTTGATCGCATTTTGAACCGCACAGACACTAACACTTTCTTCTTTTGCTAATTCGTTTTGCGCTATTCTTCCGTAAGACCTCGCATTGTTCCGCCTGAAGTAAAACTTTAAATTTTAATGAAGGTTTTTATTTGTTTACAAGACAAGCAAAATATTGACACTAAACAGCTGCCAAAATAAGTAATAGTCTTTTTCATATGGAACCTCAAAGGTGTGCTCATAATTAACAATGCATTCCTTATATCAAAAATCATGTTAAATGTTCCCTGAGAGGATTTCTAAATTGACCACGTCCTCGTTCCGGAAATGGTAGGCAAATAAGCACTTTCTCGAAGATGCTCGTCCAGTAATACTTCGTGTGCCGGTAGAAAGAATGTTTCGGAGTTGGTAAGAAACGTCAGATTGTCTGAATCAACTTTCTTTTCCGGCTTGGGCTTTTAAGGTGGTTTGTTTCAACCACTATCAAAACGATGTCATCCTTATGAACCAAGATACACGGAAACAAAAGTGATTCCGTTTTCATAATGTGCAAATTATGGAACCAGAAGCTGTATTCCTTTATAAATGATCCTCATGAATGCAAGACCGAAATGACAAATATTATGACTCATCGCAACTATATTCATGAGCCAGAAATCATGACCATTGCAAGCGTTACGCGTACCTGTCAAAAGGCGTTCAATCGTTATGTAGCGTCGGTCGCGTTTGGAGGTGAAATTGTTTTTTTTTATAAATCATTTATTTGTACAGGCTCAATTGAATCAGCATTACAGAGCCAAGTTTTCATAACTATTACATCATGTATCTAAAAACTAAGGTTAGTGAGATAGAACCGATTACTCGCGGCCGTCTCGAGGTTAATAGGAATAACAATTTAATAGATGGAAAGATGGGCGGGAATTTTAAGTATGTTTTACATTGCACATTTATTTTAAACTCTGAACTGTCTAAAAACATATAACTATACAACTTTTGGATTTTTGTTTTTGAATTGAACATTTTTGAAAAGGGAAAACACAAACACCAACTGATTTATAAAAAAAACTTATACTAAACATACAGATTAAACAAACTACAATCTAAGGCTAATGTTAATAAAAAAAACACATAAATGAGTTGCATAAATTTCAGATCACGTTCAGCCAAAATATTTCGAACTGGTACATTGGATTGTTCACCTCGAGCTGGAAGGGAATCATAAAGCTTATATCTGAATCCACGATGCTCAGCAAATGACCACATGTGTCCTGGTAACCTTATCCACATTCACAGAATTTGCTGTCGCTCAGCCCAACCCGGTATAAATGAGCGTTCAAAGAATAATGATTGGACACGAGGCAAGACATGACACGACTGAAGTCTCGACCCACATCCATACCTCCAAACCAAAATTTCTTCGACACCTTTGGGATGATAGAATATTCCCCCCAAATCTCATTTACTCCATTTATACTGCCAGCTGACGAATGACTGTTGACGAAAAATAGGAAAAACTTCATTCAAGGCGATTTGTCGATCATAAACATCACCTCCAACAGCGCTCACTTTTGCAAGCGAGTCCGCTTTTTCATTGCCTAGAATTTAACAATGAGAAGGGACCTATACAGAGGTAATTATAAAATAACGCGAAGATAAAGCACTTAGAAGCTCCTGAATTTTCATGAGAAAATAAGAGTATTGCTTTACCGGTCTCAGGGAACGAATAGACTCAATAGATCTATTCGTGAAAATGAAATACTGATCCGGTGTAAATGAGGCAATCATTTCTAGCGTAAAGTGTACTGCCGCTATTTCAGCAACATATACGGAACAAGGACCTTGAAGTTTAGGATTGGTGCTATAAATTTCATTAGATATACCAAAGCCTGCTGACTCCTCTATCAAAGATCCGTCAGTGAAGAATGATTTTGTGGAGTCAACTTGGCCAAACTTTGCAGCAAATGTCATAGGAGCAATAAAAGGAAGATGATGCTCTGGGATTCCATGAAGCTCCTGCTTCATGGACAAATCAAAACGAACCGAACTGCGAGGTCAGAGAAGCGAACACTATTGGGAATATTCGGCGAAAGGCTGACATACTTCGTTATGTACAAATGGTACAAAGTCATGAAACGAGTTTGAGGATTAAACTCAAGGAGCTTCTCAAAGTTTTCGATTACCTTAGGGTTCATGACTTCACACCTGGTGAGGAGCCGGAGAGATAATTCTGAAAACCGATCCGAAAATGGCAAAATTCCAGCGAGCACTTCAAGACTCATGATGTGAGTCAAGTGCATGCAACCTAACGCGATACGAAGACACCGTTACTGAATACGTTCCAGTTTAATTATGTGCGACCGAGCCGCTGACTGAAAACAAGCACTACCGTATTCTATTACCGACAAAATAGTTGTCCGGTACAACGTTAGAAGATTTTGTGGGTGTGCTTCCCACCAACTCCTGGTAATTGTGAAGAGAAAGTTGATCCTTTGCTGATATTTTCGTTTCAGATACTCAATATGGGATCTCCATGTGCATTTTAAATCGAACCAGACCCCAATATATTTATATGACATAGAATGAGTTATCGGCTTACCTCAAATTTGAAGCTTCGGTTGTGCTGGGTTATGCTTCCTAGAAAAAAATACCGACTCAGTTTCCTCCGTAGAGAATTCGATACCTAGCTCGAGAGCCCACGTAGACAAATTGTCTAAGGTATCCTGTAAGGTCCTTGCAGATCGAGCCAATGGGTCCCGTGAAAGACACTACGCCGTCATCTGCAAGTTGTCTCAACGTACAGTTGTCTCAACGTGCAGTTGTTACCTAGACAACCGTCAATGTCTTTGACATACACATTATACAAAAGAGGGCTTAAACAGGTTCCGTTTGGAAGACCCATGTAGCTAAATCGTGAAGCTGTAGAGGTTCCATGAGAAAAGCTCATATGTTTCTCTGACAGCAAATTGCACAAAAAATTATTCATTGATGGTGAAAAGCCACAAGCGTGGAGTTTATCTGAAATAATTTCAACAGATACTGAATCAAAAGCTCCTTTCATATCCAAGAAAACAGAAGCAATTTGCTCTTTTTTAGCAAAAGCTAACTGAATATCTGTGGAAAGCAACGCGAGACAGTCGTTTGCTCCCTTACCCCTACGGAAACCATATTGAGTATCTGAAAGCAGGTTGTTCGTCTCAACCCATTTGTCCAGACGGAAAAGGATCATTTTCTCCAACAACTTTCGAATACAAGATAACATCGCGATGGGTCGACAGGAGTTGTGGTCGAACGCGGGCTTACCAGGTTTTTGAATGGCAATAACTCTCACCCTTCTCTAATCATCCGGCACAATATTTAGTTCCAGAAACTGATTGAACAAGTTCAACATGCGCCTCTTTGCGACGTCTGGGAGGTTCTCAAGCAAGTTGAACTTGATCCTGTCAGCTCCTGGAGCCGTATTGCCACACGAAAGGAGTGCGAGAGAGAACTCTATCATTGAAAAAGGTTGGCTGTTCTCATCTATCAAATTCGTGTTTTTGCGAGGAATCATCCGTGCCGGAACAGAATCTGGACAAACTTTTCGCGCGAACTTGAGGATCCATTGGTCCGAGTAATCCTCGCTCTCGTTGTGTGTAGTTCGGTTACGCAATCTTCGCGCCATGTTCCAAAGAGTACTCATCGACGTCTCGCGCGATAGCCCGTTCACGAATGTTCGCCAGTAACCGCGTTTCTTGGCCTTGATGAGGCTCTTAAGTTCGCGTTCGAGAGCCGTGTATACTTCGAAGTGCTCAGGTGTTCCACGTCTACGGAAAACTTTAAACGCGTCGAACTTTTTTCGATAAACCTCGGTGCATTGCTGATCCCACCAAGGAGAAGGGGGTTTCCTGCGAAATGACGTCCCTGGAATTGGTCGAGTTTGAGCTTGAAGCGCGCTGTCTAAGATCAGGTTGGAGAGGAAGTTATATTCTTCCAGCGGTGAAAGCCATTCTACCGTCGTTACGGTTTCATCTACTGCTGTCCTAAACTTTGTCCAATCGAAGTGACGGGTAAGATCATACGCGACGTTGATGGATTCCGACGGATTGAACCCGGTGGCAACCGAAATTTTTATGGGCAAGTTATCACTACCGTGGGGATCTTGAATCACATTTATCAGGGATATATATATATCAAAGAAGACCGGTTGTCATCGTACAGTTCTCCCCAGCCTGTACCGTGAGAGTTAAAATCTCCAATGATCAACCATGGAGCAGGAAGAACCGAACAAATATCTGAAAGTTGTTTTCGGTTAATTGAGGCTCTACGAGGAATATACACAGAAGCAATGCAAAGGCTTTTATTTTTCATAACAGCCTGACATGCGACAATTTCAATACCTAGAATTTGAGGAAAATTCACTCTATAGAAGGTGTAGCACTTTTTGATCCCCAAAAGTACTCCCCCTCAACGAGAATCCACACGATCAAGACTAATAATATTGAAATCATGAAACGGAAGATCGATTTCGGAAGAGAGCCATGTTTCACGAAGAGCGAATGCATCACAACCGGTATTGTGAGCTAAAAATTTGAATGATTCCAATTTAGGAATCAAACTTCGACAATTCCACTCTAGAAAAGTGATCAAATCCCCGACCTCATTTGGAAAATTATCCTTCGAAGGAAATGATAGCTGCAAGGAGGGGCCACTTAATTGTCAATTGCTTCATAAAAGTCTTCACTGTTGGAAGCATTGCCAAAACAATGCTTTTGAGAGGGTCAGAAACTTCGAGGTACTTAAAGATACCTTCGACAATGTTATCAAATGAAAACAGCCCACATAGGGGGCTTCTGTTCTTAAAATAGGGGCTTCAGGGGTTTTGGATGTCCCCGGGAGAGATGGAAAGTCCTGGGTGTAGTTAGTACTACGGAATCCAGGAGGAACTGTTTTTTTCCTTTTTTCCACCTTTTTTTGAAATGGGCAAGCTGGTCTCGGGCTTCTTTTCAGCAACTTTCCGTGGGCGGACGCGTCTTAGCTTCCTTGAAGCACCTTCCGGAAAAGTGAACGATGTTCCCTATTCAGCCAAATCAAAGTCAGACTCGTCATCTAACAGAGGAGCAAAGGGATTTGTATTGGCACTAGGTGATGGTGAGGCTTTTTTCACCATTTCGGCGAAAGATTGCCTGGACCGCTGTTTCAGCGAGCGTTCTAATTGTTCCCCGCGTTGTTTGTACGCCGGGCACGACGAGAGAGCATGAGGAGGAGTACCCTTACAGAAAGCGCATTTTGGTGTGCTGTTTGCGCAGGTGCCATCCTCGTGCTTCTCCCCGCAGTTGAAGCAGCGTGCCTTATTGCCGCAATGGGAGGTCGTATGACCCATCTGCTGGCATTTTTCGCGGATCATGACCCGAGGTACAAACAACCGCACAGGTAGTCGAAGTTTTCCCAACTCGACGTATTGTGGGTGGGCTGAGCCAGAGAAGGTCACGCGAAACGAGTCTGACGGTGTGAACTTTTATTCGCCCTTATTGGTCGATTCTGAGCCTAGTTGGCGCACATCCAGTATCTGGGGGAAGCAGGGGGATCTTAAATCGACCAACCCCCCGATTCAGCAGGATCACAGGGGTCAGACTCGTTTCGATGACCACCCCTTCAATTTCAATATCCAAGCGGGATATACACTCTATGTTCTAGTGTAATGTGTTGGGAGACAGCAATCTCATTAGCTTGCTTGAGGTTGGACACAAAGACCCGAAGTTTATTCGGTCTTACTTCAATCATCTCGGTCATGGCCGATAATCGTTTGGTCAGATCGTTCGAAATTTGATAGTCATTCAGAGGTTTCGATTTGGGTTGAAAATAGACAACCCATGGACCAGTTGAACTGTCTGGATAAGCACGTGATCGGGTAAAGTTATGAGCTACCCCATCATTTTGCGCCATAGATGATTCATCTTGCGATAAATCATCCATGGCTCGTTCGTGGGAGCTTATGACGCTCAACCGCAATCTATATATAACTAATCACAGAAAAACAACCTAAAGCAAAGCACACTCTCTCACACACTCTCAATCACTCCCGCACACTCATACACACTATAAAAATAACGCTTCTTGTATTCAGAAGAGAAAGAAACAAAAACTTATCTTATATGTATCACGGATCTACTGCAGCCGGGCGACGAATGTGCTGCTGGTGCCGAGCGACGATGAGTGGCCGCGTGTACCGGCTAGGCGTGGGGCTGAACGATGATGATAATGATACTGGTGATACTGTTCGGTGGTGGTTATCAGATGAACTAATGCACGCTACACACGATGGACTGCTGGTGTGCTAGCCGTATAGATGTGGAACAATATGGCTTTTCGATCGTGGCAATATTGCTAATTGCAATTAATGACGTTGTTGCACTGCTTATCACACAACTTTTTCTTCTTAAGAAAACCAGGACTCGATTTCACTCGCGATCGCGAAAAAAACATTAAACTGAAGAATTGAATCAACTCGTGAAAAGCTTCCAAAGCAACGGAAAGCGGACCGAACGAAATGTACCGTTCGCTTGTTCACTGGGCAATGAAAATAAAGTTTCATACAACTTACGAGACATTTGTTCTATGGTCAAAATTCATGTTTACGAAACAGGTGAAAGCTAATTTACGAAAATAAATTTTCAGTGTGGGTAGGAGTCGTTTTTGTTCATCGTTCATCGAAGTAGTTGTGAGGAATGGTTGCAAAATCTTACCACAGCCAAAAATAGCTTACCAGATTTGAGCTTTCTTACCAAACTTTTTAACTTGAATGGATGTCTCAGACTGGTTAGATACTTATCCATGACGCACATTATAATAGTGTGGCCCCGGTAATTATTGTTGTCAATGCCAAGGCATCTACTCAAAGGTTCATTGGACTTCGACGTACCATTTTTTGGCTATATCCCGCTCTGAAGCCCTTTTCTTGTGTTGCCATTAAAAAGATCTACAATCGGTTACCGATCCTTTTGGTTCCGTTCTTTTCGGGCAAACCGTAAAGTTCGATACCCAGATTTTCACTAATTTAGGAAAATGAGGTCTATCTCAGTTGTTTCAAGTGATAAACATTTACAGTCATGGGTCTGAAATCTTATAAAACAACACACTTTTAATATTTTTTAAGTGTGTTCATAATTTCTAAAACAGTCTATATGTCTGATGTTACTGCGTCTCGGCCTTGACACAAACGGCGTAGTGTTTACATTCATGAATAAATTTTTATGTTTGTAATCTAAAAAAAACACAGCTCAAACCTACTTACTACTACCAACGATTAATGCTCAAAGTTTACTACAAATTGACGCCTAGGATAGATTCTTTGTAGCCTCAGATGATCGAACGGTGTCTTTCACAATTGTTGGAAAACTACATAAATTCATCCATCGTTTAAGGCTTAAAGTATTCTCATGGATTCAGCTGTCGCTATTTGAGACAAATCTAATTTTTGGGTGGAAAAACACCCGAGTGATTCTCGATCTATTTCCAGGTTTCTTGCAGCCACCTTGGCTAGTTCGTCACCATTCACTGTTTGTTCATTTTTATCATGAAAATTTATCCTTGAAGTTACATATAACTTCTGAAAAATAATTTCTAAATCATTAATTATAAGCAAAACGGATTTCTTATTTATGTGAATATATAAGACTGTATTTTTTTTGGCCTTAAGCTTTGATATTTCAGAAAGAACAAACATTTTCTGGAACAGGAGACAATTATGATACCTAAAACTTAGGTAAAAAGGTAGAAGCCTATTTAAAAATTGGGTTTTGCAAAATAAAAAAATAAAATAAGCTTTCGACAGTAAATATTGAACGCCTTATATCCATACCCATGGCTTCTCTAGCCCAGTGAAATGAGGCAACTGTTGTGTTTCCTTACTGCAGGCGCGAATGAGAGTTTATAAGACATGAACAAAAATAAAGCACAATGCCAACATTTCCGATGGTCAGAAGAAAAAGACCGAAGGCAAAATTAATAAAACACGATTCACCTGAATTCGCATTCTAAGCGTGCAGTTCTCTCCTTTCTTCTATAAATAATCAACCCACGCTTTCATCGAGCACTTGATGAGCTTTACATGACGGTGGAACGTGCTGGGCATGCTTCGCAGATTTATTCATCTATTTGCATAACATGATCGTAATTTCATTTGTTAGCAAAATAGAAGCAATAAATTTCATCTCAAATTTATTGGCTATAATTTATTTTAACGTGCATAATGTTTGTCACATTCGATCAATTGGAGTATTTCAGGAACGCATTTCAAGGGGTCATTTTCCGGTGTGAAGTGCAGGTTATTTGAATGAAACAGAGAAACTGAAATTACGTTCATTTGTACAAATACAAACAAACACCGCTAGGTTGATCCAAATTAGAGGCTGTCTGTCATTACTTACTCAAGTGCAACCGATAAATGGAAATAGAATACCAGTAGAAAACATCGGATCCAATGATAGCCGGCACGACTAGCCTCGGCGGTCGGCATTGAAACCATTTGATTCTAGGAAAGTAGAATAAATTTCTGGCCGGTCAGCGGTGCGCTTCGGATGGGCAAACGGAGCCTTCAAGATACGCATTCTCAGACTTGGTCGGCAGACTCGAGTGAAACACCGGCGATATGCCCAGCCAAGCGTAAGGCGAGAATGATTAACTGCCAGCCTCTGGTAAAACGGTAAAAGCAATGATCATAAACTCTCACGTTAATTGAGCTGACGGCGATCAGAGCCAGAATATAGCGGCATTCAGTAGGTAAAAGCGAGTGACCAAGAACAATCTACAAGAGGAACGAGCCATTTCCTTCCGTTCTATTGAGGTCTATTTTTACCCTTCTAATAGTGTAGGATAAACACACTGGTTGGAAAACTAACACAGTCCAATTATAGAAAATGGAGGGTTCTAGATCAAAAACTTGGATATTGGAAAACGATACCAATCATTCTATAGCGTGGGACGTTGTTTTCTTTTTGAATTAAATAATTTTCAGACTTTAATGTGATTAATGACGCTAAGTTGAGAAAACTTTTCTTATTCAAACAATGCTCGATTTAAGTATTTTTTTTTGATAACTGGGGCTCGGCACTGCCTGGGAGCAGTAGTGTATGTGTCCCTTGACTCAGCAAAATATGCAACAATCGATTACAATTTTTATTATAACTCATAAGGTATTTGAGCTGGAAGCATCATTTAACTAGCTTTACACTGACAAATATATGTTTAATAAGCCAGCTGGTAAAGGGCGATACGGTCAAAATTTGGTCAATATACACTTGACGTATTTCTTTCAATTTTGCATTTAAAAAACCTGAACACCCCTCATTTTGAAGGTGTGTGTGTGTAGAATGTTGCTCCTATTTTGATTTTGGAATTCACTCTTCAGTTGTCAAAATGCCGTCCAAGCAAGAAGAGCAGCGTATCAAAATTTTGCTCGCGCATCGCGAAAATCCGAGCTACTCGCACGCAAAGTTGGCAAAATCGCTAAAAGTTGCCAAATCAACCGTTACAAATGTAATTAAAGTGTTTGGGGAACGTTTGTCGACAGCCAGAAAGTCTGGATCGGGGGGAAATCGAAAACCGGAAGCCGCTGAGACGACAAAGAGAGTTGCCGGTAGTTTCAAGCGAAACCCTAACCTATCTCTCCGAGATGCCGCAAATAAGCTGGGTGTATCGTCTACAACCGTGCATCGAGCCAAAAACGAGCCGGACTATCGACTTACAAGAAGGTAGTGACTCCAAATCGCGATGATAAACAAAATACGACGGCCAAAGCGTGATCCCGGAGGCTGTACACGACGATGCTGACGAAGTTTGACTGCGTGGTAATGGACGACGAAACCTACGTCAAAGCCGACTACAAGCAGCTTCCGGGACAGGAGTTTTATACGGCAAAAGGAAGGGGAAAGGTAGCAGATATTTTCAAGCACACGAAACTGTCAAAGTTCGTAAAGAAATATCTGGTTTGGCAAGCCATCTGTACCTGTGGCTTGAAAAGCAGCATTTTCATAGCTTCCGGGACTGTCAACCAAGAAATTTACGTGAAAGAGTGTTTGAATAAACGTCTGCTGCCTTTCCTGAAGAAACACGGTTGTTCCGTACTGTTTTGGCCGGATTTGGCATCTTGCCATTACGGTAAAAAGGCCATGGAGTGGTACGCCGCCAACAACGTGCAGGTGGTTCCCAAGGACAAGAACCCTCCCAACACGCCAGAGCTCCGCCGAAATAAGAGCCGCGAGAAATACTGGCCTATTGTCAAGCGGAACCTAAAGAAGACCAAAAAAACTGCTAAGGACGAGCAGCAGTTCAAGGCAAACTGGCTTTCTGCGGCGAAGAAGGTGGACAAGGTGGCTGTACAAAATCTGATGGCAGGGGTCAAGCGTAAGGCCCGGCAATTCGGATTTGGAAAAGCGGAAGCCTAACTGAATATTTTTCCTGAATTTTATTCTAATTGAACTTGAAAAAGAAATTTAATTTGATTTCTTAAATAAACGATTTCACCGATTTACACGCGTTATCACGAAAAGTTACCCAACTCATTTTATGAAGTCAGAAATTTGCGACGAATATGGATGTAATGTCGGTCTATGGGTACCAAATCGGGTCTTATCATGGATGCAAGTTCGTCCCATTCGTTAGATTTGTTCTTTGATGTTGCCTACGTACGATTTTTTTTTCTGATTTTCAGATTCAAGGCGTGGCCAGCTGTATTCTTAAATTAAACTATACAATTTCACAAATTAAACTATACTTAAACTACTAACAAACACTTCAGTGACTTTTACATATAATTTAGCGGCCATTCGGAAATGAAAACATTATAATTCACTCTACACAGATTTTGTTCCTTTAGTTTGTGTTTAAATGAACCATATGAAAAACATTCAACCGAAACTCAGACATTTTCATTGTAAATGTTACCAATGACTACATTTTTGCTACGCTTTCCATACAAAAGGCCATAGTTGGGAACCTAGTAAAAAATATGTTCCTAACATTGGGTCTATGGTTTTCATATTAAATCCTTGTTATTTTTATAACTTGTGATATTTTCTGTTCAACTTGGCTGCAATATTCGGTTTATAGTTTCAATTTCGGCAAATTTAGATCATTCGAAGATTGTGTAGAACATATGTTCAGCTTAACCAGTTTTCATGGTGTCTAGAAAGTTGAGGAAATCTGAAATTACGCGGAACTTTTTTTTTTTTTATTTTTTTTTTAAATAATCATTTATTTGTACAGGCTCAATCAAATTAACTTTACAGAGCCAAATTTTCATACTTTTATACATCATTTATCTTAAAACTAAGGTCAATTACGCGGAAGTTAACAACTATACATTTATTAAATATGTCTAAATTACTTTGAAATAAATCGGTCATCCTGAAAGCAACATGATTTTGTCGATTATCGCCGAAATAATTACATATTTGGTACATAGGCTGAATCAAGAAGCTAGGCTAACATTACATCCAGTTACTCTATATTTGCTATGTAATACCATTTTGGTATTCTAATTTGAAATCGTGTCTTTGCTATGCCCTGTGATGCTTTTGCAGCGTTTCAAGCGCTCGGCTTGTGTTAGTTAGCCCAAGGTTGACATTTTTCTTTGCCATAATGGATTGAATTGGAATGAAAACTTGGATTAAGATAATCACGTCTGGGTGTCATCGTGTACCTTCTGGAAATCTGGTTTTACGTTTTGGAACAGCTGTAAAAAAATCTTTTCTATCGCGAACTACAATGAAAACATGTTGGCTAGCGGGGTTCGGGGCAAGTGTGCCACCAGGCGTTTTACGGAAAACTATTAATAAATCGTTCAAATTCTATACGACATATTCATTTGGCTCTGGACTAAGATACAGTGTACACAATTCAATGCAGAACCATCTGTAATCTTTCTATTTATTATCAATTTTATGTCGAGCATAAAAAAAAGCTTGAAAATTACAGTATTCTTACAATTTATATTACATTAATGAATTTATGGAAACTCATGATTTATCTAATACATCATGAAGCGGCATGAAATAGTTTGTAATTTCAGCCTTGATTCGAAAATACATCGTTTTGTATTTCCGTTAAAAACAAAATATTGAAAATTTGACTTTTTATGACAAAAGTGCCTGTAAAAGCAAGTATTTTACTTTTATACCTCATCATTTGCTGTTCGTCTCAAGATAAAAGCTGTCAAATGTGTCAATATTTTTTAACTAATCATGTTTTTTGTAGTTGCATGATGCACGTAATCAATTATAATGTTTGAGATTGGAAATATCCTTCTTATCAACATGCACTCATATGGGAACAGCCATTTCTGCTACACGGAAAAAAATCCGTGCCCGGATCCGTGAATTGCAGTCATAAATTCGAGAACAAGCAAAAATACACCGTGAACTGAATCACGTAATCGGGAACAAGTTCACGTTTTTGGGTAAAAATCACGAAAACGTGAACTAGTTCATGGTCCGTTTTCATTTTCGGGAACGCTTTTGTTTCTGTGTAGATCCAAAGATGTGAAAAGAAAGTATTGATAGGTCCGATAGCTTTCGGCAGGCTATTAGGTTTAACAGAAGAAGTTTGAAATTGAGCGTAGCGCTTTTTCTTTAGCAGTATTTCGAATCAAACGCACATACTTCTGCCACACATCTCCTTGTGGGGTAGGTCAAGGCAGAAACGGATCCACCACCTTGACTGGCAAAAATGTACGCGCTTGATCGTGCTCAAATACCGCCAATGGCACAGAGCAGTTCTAGCGATGTGAAATTTCTGTTTTTACACTTCCTAAATATAGTTGTTACGTACACTTCGGGGCGGAAATATACCGAAATGGGTAAACATCACGTTAAAAGCGATATATGATAACACCCATGGCATAAATTAGCTCCAATTGTCAAAAAAAAAACGGCAACACTTCCTAACTTTTTTTTTGCAACCTAATTCATTGTTCATAGAAGAAAATTGAATTTTTCATACTGTTCCCGTTGATCTTTTCCTCGGTCTTGCCCCGTGTAAGTGCCCTATAAGCCTTGAAAAGGTGGTATAAGTATTAGACCATTTTTGGAACGTTTCAGAAATGAATTTTTTGCTTTTGTTTTCTTAGTGAGTAATGTATTGTCTAAGATAAAAGTGAAAAATTTCTCCGTTAAGCATGTCCATGCATGACTTTACAACAATTAGAAAATATAATGCACCGCTATTCCTCTTATCTTCGGTAAAACAAAGAATTCTTAGATTACGATAGACACGATAGTGTGCGTGAGTTAAACGTTACTGAGCTTAGCACTCAGAGGGGTTTCCTGAGACTTGCCACAGTGTAATTTGATGTGATGTGATAGGAAACCAGCCACTTACACGAAACTCACGGAAAGGATGGATAACTTCCAACGAAACCCTCTTCATACAGTTCATGAACAGTTAGTGATTCACATTAGGACTTCCGTCTAGTGGTTTGTTAAAAATGGGTTAGAGGACAATCTGACAATTTCCATCAAGGAGGGTAGTATTGTCATCCATGACTTAGGCCAGATTAACACGAATCCCTCATCCAGCCTACACTTCATCTGGCATCCTGTATTCCCTTTCACCCTTTATTATTGAATGTAGTGGTATGTAACTTTAAAAATATTTTAACCATAATCTTTTTTTTATCTCATTATGTCAATGGTTTCAAGTATTATAAAAGTTTATTTTGAAGGAAATATTTGATACGTAAATAATTTGACTGCAACCGTTTTTTTTTACTAATTATTGCATACTGTTTTAAACATAAACTCTTTAATAATATGTTTATTTGTATCAATGGTTCACTTACACAAATTAGGAAATTTGCAAGATGGGTGTTTTGGAATTCTAGACTCAATTTTCAATAGGTCGGAAGTAGCAATGTAAACAAAAATTAGGTTTTTTTAAAGTGACGACGACTTCAGTTCAATTTATCAAACAGAAGTGGGGAAGCTCACTATAGGCGTGTGCGATGCCGTCTCGAATGAACTGAAACGTCTACAGCAGACGTATAGTTTAAAGAGACGGTAATAAAATGAATGAATGAATCACTAGGCGTGTGGAGAGAAGGGTTGGTCATTTCTTTTCCCAAACCAGAGAAAGAAAAGACCCAAACAGATGGGTACAGACCCATCACGCTATTGAGCTGCATGGGGAAGCCAGTCGAGCGGATGGTTTACCGTCGCCTGTCAACTGAGTTGGAGAGGCAGGAACGAATCCACCTACAGCAACACGCATTTCGATGCGGCTACTGGTCGGAGACGTTCTTCTCCGAATTCGATCATTCATTGGACATGACCAAAGCAGAGAACCTACACGTCGATATAGTATCTCTCGATTCGTCCAAGCCATATGATATGACAAGGAGACTCTCTATCTTGACTACCCTCAAGAAATAGGCGCTTGTTTGCTTACGTGGAAAACTTCCTACACAATAGGAAGTTTCGAGTTTTGAACGCCGGCGCAACCTCCAAACCAAGATTGCTAGAGAATGGCATCCCGCAAGGGTCTGTCATATCTGTTACACTGTTTCTCAATGCGATGAACTCAGTGTTTGAACGCATCCCTGAAAACTTACACATCCTAGTGTACGCTGACGATATAACCCTCGTTGTATTTGTTAAATACGCGAGAGCAGTCAGAGGCAGAATGCAAAAAGCAGTGGATAATGTGATAAACTGGGCAGAAGGTGTTGGGTTTAGGATTTCCACTAAGAAATCTAAAACCATGAACGTGTGTTTTGGTCATACTCACAGGTCAAGGTTACCTCAACGATGTATCGACGAGCTTGAAGTCAAGACAGTACGGGAAATTAAGCTTCTTGGCGATCGGCGAAGCACGCTAAAGCAGTGAACTGTAACGTCAACGCCAAGTTGAACGTTCTTCGGGAATTATCGGCCACTTCTCTGAAGCTTCTTGCTTTACATATACATTGCACGGGCTATGATCGTACCGTGCATACTCTATGGATTGGAGCTATGGAGCAAGGGTGGAATATCCCTGCTAAAAATCCTCGAACCTCAATACTATGAGGCCTAAGGATTTGTAGCGGAGCCTTTCGGACCTCACCTATAGCTTCCCTATTGATGGAATGTGGTAAGGTCCCCTTGGCAAATGTTGTAACAGAAGACATGGCTATCAAAGCCATGAGGTAACTTCAAAGGGACCCACTCTTTACTACAGAACTACCGTCTGTAGGGTGAAAGAGTGGTGGCGATGAACATATGAAAGCCTGAACCTCCTGTTAACGAACGGCTCGTTAATATAGGAAGAGGTTGGTTACGGGATATCCGGCATCTGCGGTATCTTCTCAGATAAGGCCTACGTGATCTTGCAGGCATGCAAGTTATCAAATGGTGCTCAGACTGTTGTGTTCTCATGCTCTGCGAGTTGTTTATCTGCCCTTGAGCATGGGCAGGTGGGACACTTGTGGCAATTTGCTAACGTAACCTTTTTAGGGGTATCTGGACATGCAGGTATACCTGATAATAAGGCTGCTGATAAGCTAGCACACCAGGGTCGTTATGCTCAGCTGGGGACCTACCTGTTCCGTACAGCGACGCTACTCGCTGGGTGAAGCGGACCTCCCGATGCGTGTGGGAGGAATCATGGTATAACAACCGAGTAGAGTTCCTACGACGTATCAAAAATAGTACAGAAGAGTGGAAAGATATGCCCTATCCTCGAGATCAGAAGATTCTGACTCGGCTGATGGTATGACATACTCGACTTACTCACGGGCCTCGAATAAACGGTAGTAAGGCCTACTGCCAAGGATGCGGAGCGGATTTAGATGTTAATCAGCTATTAGTGGAGTGCCCTGCTAGGGCAAAACTGAGGGTTGAAACGGGAGTTCTAGGCTCAATACGTAAAGTATTGTATAACGATCGTAGAACAGAACTATCTGTACTGACTAACATAAGGGCGCTGGACTAATATGTTGAAATATAAGCCAACGAATAGTGGTCGAACTTTAAAAGAAAGTAATGACGACTGACCACAGTCATAGACCTCTAAAGTGGCCTTTAAACGAGGGTCAATGATGACGTATCGAGTGTCTTGTAGGTTTCGAAGAGGGATAAAAGAGATAAGGGCGAATAACATAGGAATAGAGGGAATGGGGAGCACACTACTGCGCTCAGGTGCTTGCGGTCCTTAATGTGGTCTCGAATGAACTAAAACGCAGCAGACGTACAGTTTAATGAGACGTTAACAAAATGAATCACTAAGTTACTATTACTACTATTGCCGTCTCAAATGAACTAAAACGTCTTCAGCAGACGTACGGTTTAAAGAGACGTTAATAGAATGAATCACTAGGCTACGGTGGAGTAGGCTTTCTAGTTACCGACATCCACTTAATATGTAAAGGACCAACATTCCTCTGGCTTCGGGCCATAAGTGTAAAACAGGACACCGACCTCGCCACCCCCCACCCCCCTTCCTTGCCATCGACGACCAGCTATGTGGGAGGAACTGCCAGCGCATCGAAACCGGCTCCACAACCACTATATCATCCCATCACCAAACCAACCACCGTCTCGGTCGAAGTGAGCGAACGAACCGCCATCGGATTACAGCCTACGAACGATAGACGCGCCAGTCTGACAGCCACAGCGCTGTTATCTACGGTGCACCAGTCAGTCGTACCGCCACCATCTTGCCGAAGGTTTGCCTTTGTTCGTCCGCCATCGCCGGAATCTTTATGGCACCACATAGCGAGCGCTCGCGAGACTGTATTCACCGTAGTCACCGTAGTCGTCGTTGTATGTGTAGTCTTTGGAAGGTACGTCCTACGTTTACACCATACAAACCACAGCATATAATATATAGTGGTTGAGTTGATTCGTTATGTGTTGTCAATTTATATGATAACTTAAGTGCCCTTTAGTCTGTGAAGCCCCTTCAGTTTGTCCAGTAGCGCGCCGACCCTGTGATTTAGTTCCCAGAGTTTTGTGCTGCTAAGTTGTCGTCGGGTGAAACATTAGTTTCACGTGATACTCGTTTTATTGGAAGCTTAGGCCACCTCTGCACTTTCACGAGAAATCACTGGGATGTTGGATAACAGGAATGAGTGGCAGCAGGGTACGTTTTGGTAAATGATAAGCTGAATTCATGCGGAATTTAGTACAATATTTATATATTAAATTTCTGATTTGAACCGATTTCAACCACTAGTAAGGATGCTATTGGAGCCACTCACGAAGTTCAATAGTAGTTTCGGTTTGAAAAACAAGGTTATTTTTTTATCGCTTGAAAGCCAATTTCGATCGATTTATACTAACATTAAGATGCTATTGAGCCACTCACATAAAGGGATAGTGTTTTTTTTTCTCCAGGATATGGTGGCGCCCATCGTGATATGGTGGCGAATCAATATTATGGATCACACTTAATTGTAATCCCCACTACCGGCCCACCACCTCAGCTCACCAGGAAGCATTATTGTTGCTTTTTTCTGTGCTCACTCGATTACTCGTATCGCCGAATTATAGATGAGCGAAACAATACGAAAAGTGCCATGCCCGATAAGAAAATATTGCGTAACAAAGCATCGACGCAACCTTCCACAGCCGATGCTCGAACCAAACTCTTTTTTTCGTGAGCTTTCAAGTTTTACTACTATATCCTTCAATCTATTTCACTACTGTATCAATAATATCTGTTTGAGTCAAGTAGAAGCTTTGCAGAAGAATACATACTAATCCATTTAAAATTGCGATGGAGGGATTTGGTAGACACAAGAGTGCGTAGATGCATAACGTGCCTTCGGTTTAGCATCAACCGGAGCAAACTTGGTCTTACCGTTTGTATTAAAAAATATTGACCTCTTTCGGATGGTGATAAAAAAAGCATATACAGATAATTGCTTATGATAAATTTTCTATGGAAGGTAATTATTTAGGCTAACTTGCAACAAAATTTTACACCCTAGCGAGCGGCTTTCCAGCAGTTAACCGGAACATTCACCATGGCGCACGAAAACATGCGTGTGGGCATGCTTTTGAGTTCTTTCTTCGTTTTATTTATCAATTCCTTCTCAGCTTTTGCGACAAAATTGTTGAAGAAGATCTTACGCTTCCGGTTGGCCCAGAAACTCTCGATGGGACGCAGCTGGGGGACGTTGGGCGGGTTCGCTGACTTGGGTACCACATCGATATTCAGCAGCTTCATCTCCTCCAACGATCGCTTCGAGTAGTGGGCCGACGCCAGATCCGGCCAGAACACCGCGTCTTCGCCCTTATGGCATTTCTTTATGAACGACGCAACTTCCGGCAGACATTTCGTACTATAAATTACCCGTTCACGGCCAGTCCGGACCGAAAGAAGTGTGGCTTTGACATCCCCTGACCATCTTATTCAGCCGCTGCCGCCGCGTCTTTGCCTGCAGCTCCGAAACCAGTGAACGCGACTTTCGCTTCCAGACATGTATGTTCATGTTTGCCAGGTACTTTTTCACTGTTTGGCTGGTTGAACCGACCTCCCGTCCAAGCGCATGCAGCGATGTAGCCACTTTTCCTTCGGTCTTCCTCTTCAGCATCCTTTGGAGCTTCTTGTCGCTCAGGATCGGCGGCCGTCCGGAAGCGGGCTTTCTTCCGATGCGATGCTCTGATTGTTGTCTAATAGTGCCAAGATGTTGTAGATACCGGAATGGGCGTATCCGGCGTCCACAAAGTGCCACACAATGTCCGTGTTCGAAGCGGTGGGGTGCCGTTCTTGGAACGCACACACTTCTGAACGGAGTTGCTTCACTGTTTTTGCAATCACGGTTAGATTTCGACTGATAGAACTGTCAAATTTTGTCTGCTGACTCATGAGCTACGCTGCATGGGTAGTTTTGTCAGTGCGGGTGAAGTTAAACCCATGAAAAATCGGCATTTTTATCAATTTTTTTTTAATATAAACGTTGTACCCAATAGTTTCATCATCTCCAATCCATTCAACCAATCGCAATGTTTTGTGATATATTGGACGGATTATTATAATTTACGATAACTCAATGCAGACATCTTCCAAATTTGGAAGATCGACAGGCAATCAGTGGAGACCCACCTGATACCATATAGCAAGATGCATAGAAGCGGACCGGAATAATATTTCCTAAATTATTTGCTAATTACTCGTGTACTACGAATGTGCCTAAAAATCATACTTTGCTTACATTTGCGACTTACCTCGGTTTGAAAAGTTCAGAAAATAATTATATTTAAGGTAAATTAAGGTTTTTGCGGTGTTGCTTTCCAAATATTTGGGTGAGAGGGTCACGGACGAAAAGTACATTTTCAGTACAAACTTTAAATCAACTCGGAGGTTAGGCTATTTAAAAATCCAACAGCACTGAAAAGTTCATATTTTGACACATTACAGTATCCGTTAGATTTGGTTGCTATTCAATTCGGTTCTTTCGGTTCGAATCTGAAATATTAAGAAATTGAAGGTTCCTAAATTTGTTTCTTTTTATCATTCCAGAAAGCTAAGTATTGTTTAATCTTATGGCCAGAATCGAACGAATATTGTAACATACTTTACATAGAGTAGAGTAGAGATGATAATCCAAGTCCATCGTTCAGTGACTTTGTGAGGGGTTAATTCCAGCTCCAGCCGGTGGAACGTGAAAATGTACTTACCCCCCCACCCCCTTTCTTTCTCTCTATCACTCTTAGAAAAATAACCTTGCCATCAGTGAAATAAATTCCAGAAATTCATAAGATTACATTATGATTTATATTTGTTTTTTGTAAATATCACAAGCACAGGTAACAATAAAGCAGAAGAGAAAAGTTTTTAATAAGACATAACTACAATATAACTAACCTACAAGTATGAACGTTGGTTTCGTGGTCATGTTAGTGCAAGAATTGTTATTATAGATACGTACTCTAGCTTATAGATACACTTTCTAACACTGGTCAAATCTGTATTAAATACATCTGTCAATTATCATAATATTCCGTGAAGTACGGCGAACTCATCTTAACATCGTGCGTGAAAAATTGTGCACACTCATACTGACAACCAGAATGCATCTCATAGATGGATCACTACTTTCACAAGAAGCTTGGTATCGTTAATACCACCGTGTCCCGTGTGAACAAAAGTTCCGAGCAGCATTTGATTGCCAAACGGAAAGAAGAAAGAGTTGGGGAAGACTGATTCAAAAATCCTCTACCCAACCAGAAATTCAAACAGACCAAATGAGGCTGGTTAGCATTTAAACCATCTTAATTTCAATTTTTATTCTACGATAAATATTCATTTCATTAATGTGCTTTTTAATAGAATAGAAAAGAAGCCATTTGAATTTATATTTTTAGAGTGTACTCAAATAGGAAATAATCTGCCGCAACCAGCTTGATAATACTGTCCCTCTATCCATTATGCTATATGAGACCCAAGAATGCTACGTCTCTGAATTCAACATAAATTTCCTCAAAATAAGTTCAACATAAATTCCCCCTCTATTGCGTGAGAAAACTTTCGCTCTCAATAAACGCATCTATAATTAAGTGCTAATCACATTCTATCAAATAATTTCATGCACGGAAACTCAATAATCAGGAACGCTGAGCTATGGTTATGTTCAAACGATACACAGATGTAGGTGGCCCACCAATCCAAAATCAAGCAGAACAATTTACTTCCATTCAAAAGTTCGCTGCTTTCACATGACCAAGATTCGGCTGGCAAGTACACCCTCAATATAGCAATGAAATTTCCAGAGCAGAGGCAGCCACATGATTTGCAAAAAAACATATTTTTTTATGCTCCTCAAATGGTGGCAATCATGGCTCGATAACAAATTGCCTATCGTTTTACCATAATTTCCACTGGTTACATGATCCGGCATCCATCGCCTCCGGTGCGATCCACTTGGAAAGGTGAACTTTTTCTTTCAATGTGCAAATAATGGCCAATTCGGAAAAGGTGCCAATTTGAACCTTTCGAGCTCGCTTTTTCCGATTGCCAGCACTGAAGCCCCCGAACAATCTCCCCACAATACGCCAACCCACCTATGAACAGTTGAGTAGCGATGAGAGAGCATTTTCCATTTGCTTATCCCAACACAAGCGGCTTGTAATTAGTGAAAAACAACAAATAATCTAATTGATGCTCTTTTTTGGCAAAATGCTTTTCGCACTTTTCACTTACAATTCTGCTCTGTTTGCACCAATGAATCAATCAAATTATATAAAAAGCTGCTTGTTTTGAAATTGAAACTTTTTGGAATTTGGACAACTTTGAGTAAGAATCGTTTGAACGAATGCTTACCAATATCCAAAAGAGCAATTATTCTAGGATCCCGGACAAATTATTCAACTACTGTCTTATCGTTGAATATGGATTTCTAGAGTGGTTATATTTCACCAATCTGACAGACCATCCATCACGATTCAATCCTCCCTCACGTGTAATTCACACATGCAATCTAGCTTGGCTAGTTGAATAGTGATTATTGGGTGATCAGCATTATGTTTACACATACCGAAGCTCTGATCATTTGTTTAGAAGGCTATTAAAATTCTGAGATGGTTGTTGACATCCGAGGGAGTTTTGTGTATTGTGAAACGGTACAAAATGGAAAAAAAAGTATTCAGCAATCAGCGGCTTAAATAAGTTTGTTTGTTTGGCTGAAAATAGAGTCTCAAGATGGCGAAAGCGTGACATATGCGCACATGTCTACTAGGATGTCAAAACAATATGTCAACGTCCGCCGCATGTTACATTTCTTCGATTAGAGAATTTTAGCGTTTTTTAAGTCATACGTCCTTCATTTCAATGTGAGCCCGACCTTACCTTTAAGTTAAAAAAAAAACATATAAGTGTGCAGTCTCACATTAAGAAAGCGTTGTTGAAGAGGTGTACTGTAAAGGTAGGTATCAGTAAGTATTTCCAGGAGTAGAATGCCGACAAAGGGTGTTTTATGTCAGAGCGCTGCCGTCTACAAAGGCCGTTGGAAAAATCTATAATTAAGTGCTATTCTATCGCCAAAGAACCCGCAGCACGTTGCGTGATCGCTTATTTCGCGTTCAGAGCGTGAAATTCAGTCTTATCGCATCACCGAGTCTGTTCGTACTACCGTGTTCTTGTGGCAGCTATATTATTGGCTTGGGTAAGAAGGTATGCAACGCGTTGGTGGTTGTCGGTGATCAAGCTGATCAATTAATTAAAAGGTGATTTCAACTGCTGTCGTCGTCGGCAGCAAATAGCATGTTTGGGAGCCATTCCTGGATGAGATAAAAATTGAAATGAATTAACAACCTGAGAGGCAGCTATTTCATAAGAGACAGGTTGATGATTATTTATTCGTTTGTTCAAAATGTGCATTTTTCAATTATATTTATTTGATATGGTCATGAAGCAGTCAAGCTAGATTTTCTAGTGAATGCCTAAAGAAAATTCATCTTTCATTTGAATTTGCATAAATTTTGTTTATAGAAGATTCTCATAAAAGATTTCAACGATTTTATATTAGAATAAGAACTATCTCATAAAATTAGATTTAGTAATAAACTAATGGAGAAACCACTTTGTGTTCTTATGGAAATTACTGTAACGATGTTTCAGTTCCATTTCTACTAACTTTTATCAATTTTGCTGTGATGTTAAATTTCCTACCTAGTACACACAGCCACACATTTGCCACAGCCACACATTCGCGCAATATTGTCTCTCAAATAAGCAAAAAATAGAGCCTAGTCGGTGAAGCCGCAGTATTACCAAGCCAGAGGACGAGGGTTTTATGTTCCGTCCAGTCGAGGGAATCTTGTGGGTTGGAAATTTTTTCGACTTCCTAAGAATTAGATTACACATAATAAAAGAAATCATGCATTGATGTCATTGAATCTTAATTCATAACTGTGGCAGTGCAATTATCACACTTAGTTGAAAGCAAGCAAGCATAAATGTAAATGTGAATTCAAGAAGCTTGAAATATTACAGAAGAAGAAAAATATGTTTGCATCATTCAATTTTCGAGTTTGTTTGGTTCGTTGTTTTAAAGCGCGAACCCAAAAACCATTGAAAAACAATTAATTTACTATAAGATCTTATGAATTTTTCACTAACCAAATTTGCAGGGCAGTTTTATGCATGTGCTCACTTTTGGCTAATGCCATTCTAATTTTTTATCCAACTCCTACGCATGTTATTTGCATCCATTACTTTCCATTACTACTCCTTGGTCTTTTTGAGTTCCCGCTTTATCAAAGCCCAATAAGTTTCTATTATTCGTAATTCAGGGCAGTTTGGTGGATTCATGTCCTTGGGTAAAAAATGCACCAAATTAGTCCCGTACCATTCCAGCATGCTTTTTGAATAACGGGTGTTCATTAAAATATGAGAATAATACTAATACCATTTTGTCATTCGAGTAAAGAGCATAATTTTTTTTCTCTCCAAGGGAATTGCTCTCTGGACGCCCTAGAATTGGGTGGAATGTTTCTTTTTGCTCGGGTACTGTCAGTTCAATCGAAGATGGCGTCGAAACAGCAAGCACTCCGCGAGCGTGTTGTACGGTGGAAAAAAGTTTACAGTAGATCACTTTCGAGACGAACACGTGCCCGTGAGTACAGTTTGCCGGATCCTGGCATCCCTGGGCGGGGAGTGAAAGGCCGGTAGCGGGCGTCCGTCGAAGATAATGCCAAAGGAGAAGAAGCGTTGAAAAAGCTGTTCGACAACAAGGACGGGACGAGTTTGCGTGACGCCACTGCTCTCATATCTTGATTCACCGAACCCTCAAGATGGAGGACATTATCTGTCGGAAGAAGACACGGTCCCTCGAGTACACGGACGAACAGATAGCAACCGTGAAATCGCAGTGCTGGTGAATTACGAAGAACTACCGCGGGACGTTGTTCGTGCTGGACGACGAAAGTTACTTTCCGCTCTCGAATACCCACATTCCAGGAAATGATAGCTACTATTCCAGCGACAAGTCGGCCACACCCCCCGAAGTAAAATATAAGGTTCAGGGAAAAATTTGAAACAAAGTTATGCAGTACATCGCCATACCGGACAGAGGGATTTCAAAGCCGTGGTTCAAGCCGAGCGGTCTGGCCATCGATCAACAAGTGTATCAGGAGGAGTGTCTTGAGGAAATTTTTCTGCCGTTCTTAACACGTACGTCCTCAACCCCTTTGAGACAGAAAATTTCAAATTTAAAATTCATGATAATCCATCGTTAGACATCGGATTTTGATACGGTTTTTTTTTTGCAATAGATCACAAAATTATCCTTGTTTATAGATCTGCATTTGTTATTCCGAAAATTTTCGTTGTTTTGGATTCCAACGCGGGAGTACAGGGGTAAGTACCCGTCCAGGGATGGTGGACAAAATGTTTATAGGTGCAAAACATGGCCTGTGGCATATCAAACTTCATGATTTAGCCAAACTAGGTCATCAAAAGACATTTTGAGGATTTATGGCCATACTGGCCACTCAAAAAGCCCTGCGGGATCCGAGGTCCTTCAGAAATGTGATTGCAGGTCTGAGCACTACTTATTTACCTGTCAGATCCTGGTACAACATGTGCGATTCGCGCACATCAATTTTACATACTGCTCAGGGGTTTCGAAACTGTGATGCCCAAAACTTAAGGTATTCAGTTGGGGCACAGAAGAAAAGATTCCTTTTGAGTTTAAAGTGGTCGATTGTTGAGTCGAGCTCTAAAATAATTGTTCTTTATTATTCATAAGTTCCTTGGTTTTATACATTTCCAAATTCAATACTTTGTATGTGTCAGAAAGAGTAGACTAATATGTTGAGGAGACGACTGGAGTGACAAATGGCCAAAATGGCCTATCCTTGCATTATCGGTTTACATGGGTTATTTGCTTCAAGCACCATGGCTTGTTACATGATTCCCCCGCGGTGCATGATATCGGCCCTCGAGTCTCACAAGTAGAGGTAGAGAGTGAATGACTTCCAGATGTGTTGTTTGTAATTGCATAACCATGCGCTTTCGCGCCCTTTCGTAACTTTAGTACTGGTATTGTTGGTGTTATGATGGTTATGGCACCAATGAATTAGGGTATGCTACAAGTGGCCATATTCAAATCTTTGCCAAAACCGGGATTGCGACACATCAAACTTCAGGATTTTGTAAAACTTGGTCTTCGGAGGACATTCTCAGGGTATCTGACCAGACTGCTCACTTAGGGAGACCCTTCGGAATCCGAGTTCCTTCGAGAAAGTGGCCATATTCAAATCTTTTCCAAAATCTGGCTTACGACATAGCAAACTTCGTGATTTTTCGAAACTAGCTCATGAAAAGACGTTTTGAGGATTTCGAGGATTTTTGAGGATACTTACCCCAGTACTCCCACTTTGGAATCCGAAACTACGGAAATTTTCGGAATATCAAGTGACGTCTTCCCATTACGCAAAGAAAAATCTGGAGTATCTTGAGCGGAAAAAGATACCGTACGTGCCGAACGAATGAAACCCGGCCAACTTGCCCCAGTGCCGTCCCATTGAAGATTTTTTCGCCACCCTCAGTGCCCTAGTGTACAAAAATAATTGACCAGCCAAGGATACGAAGCAGTTGACCACGACTGTTTTCGCCTTGGCTGCCGTAGACGAACTGATAGAGCTGTATTTTTTTCTGATTATAGCATACTTATACTTATTGACGATTTACCGGTGGACCCACCATCACGTGGAAGTATTATCGCATATTTTTTTAAATGCAAGCGTTATAAAAATTATAATAAAGTATGCATAAAAAATTAACTGATTCTGTTGCCCGCCAGTGCGACCGTAAAGTGTTGTAAAAAATGACAAAAAGAAGACCGGGCAAAGGCAACGGGCAGAGGAAGAGAGGACAAGTTGAGTTCATCGTTCCGAGCCATTTTAACTAACACTTAATTTGATCACTTTAAAAAAAAACAAACAATTTTGAAACACTTTTTCAAACTATTACTAGCAAACGCGAGCAAATTCAGATAGGCCATTTTAGTCTGTGACTTACAGACTTCTACAATTTCGAGTGCTCGACTTGTAATCAGTTTTGTTCAAAGTCATGCTCATTAGACTCAAAAGCTTGGATTTCCTAAAGCGAAAATCATATGATTCATTTTGACAACAAACGTAACCAGAAGAACGCAACTTTGCTCTTCAAAGTGCTTTGATATTTATTCATGTACCCTAGTATTTTTCAATATAAATCTCGAAATCTCAGAAATGAAATTCAATAAACCACAATGAATATCAATTACAAGTCAGGATCGAAAAATATGCAATCCCGATTCTATAGCGCCCACAGTAGGGACCACACTATGGGAATCTGCGTGAACATGTTTAAGATGCAATTCAAGAGAGATGCGTTTGATTGACGATAATTTTGATGAAGTATTATTTTGAGGTTATTTGAAGGCACAGAATATTGATGTACATAGGGGAAAATAGATAGTTGGCCATCTTCTTAAGACATGATTGATTATACTACCATCTGTTGTAGCAAGGTAACTTTCCATACTTGTGGAGTAATCAGAAAAAAAAAGGTTTTTAATCAGGATCCTATTGTTGTTTGTGATCATTAAGCTCCTATATGAAGGGCCATAAACGCAGAGACACTTACGCGAAACCCGCAAAAATAGGGTAGAGAATCTTCTTCCAGCATTAGAATCGAGGCCTCGATTGACAAAATAAATCAAATAGATGGGGACGAGTTCCACGAAATGTTAAAAATAAGGAGGAGAAAGTCTCATTCTCCCTATCCAAATCGTTTCACTTGAGTGCCCTGATGGTCCCGTCTTTTCTCCTTTATATGTAATTTAATATTTAGTATAATTTAAACACAAAAAATGAAGAGATCATAAAAAAATGCTAAATTTAAAGCTTGAATGATGAACATGGAATTACAAATTACATATTACAAAAATAAAATTACTTGACCATGTAAAAAGCTGATAGAGTAAGTCAATACGACAATGTACAAGATGTATCTGACATCCACTAGATCGTTGCAAAAAAAAATTAGACATGTGTTAATATATTACTTGTCCTGAAAAAGCTGAAAACAGAATATATCATTCCAAATATCAAAGACTAATCGTCAAGGAAAGACAATTTTATGGGAAATGTTGTTAAAATTCATCTTTATTCCGTTCAGGTTACATTTTAAAAGTAGCAATTGGATCGAAGAGCCCGATTTGATGATTTCTGAAATAAATTGCTTACCTTACTGTTGCGACAACGAAACAGAAGCGCTGGGAACACTCTCTTTGCGCATAACATTCCCATCACTTTCCCGCTGGGCTCATCGGTGACAGCTGTAAGCTGCTACATGCCAGACGTCAGAAGCATAAACCGGATATCATAATTTTCGTTTTTTTCATTTTGCTTTGTTGTCATTGTCTTACATTGTTTAATACATCCTTTTGTATTGTTCTTTTTTGATATATAAGCGTCAAGTCGTGTGTGAATAAAGTTAGTTTTTTATATCGTTTACGATCGCGTTTATTCTCGATGTGATCATCGCATCACGGCCACCTCTAACTACGCGACGTAACACTTACCATAATAAAGGGCGAACACGAAATTATTGCGACACCGAAAATGTCATGCCAATTTTCTTATAATGTTTAGAATCAAACCAAAATTTTAGGGTAGTTTTTTACATATATTTACTTCGAAAATCAAAAGAAAAGTTAATCGATGGAGCCTTGAGTGTAAAATTGAACGCATTTTCGCTTGATGCCCTCCATCAAAGTCTTTACAGTGTCATCCGGTACCAGTTTCTCAGTTTTTTTTTTCCATTTTCTTAACATGTCCTTCTCGTCTTTGACTGTCTTCTTGCTCTTCCGAAGTTCCCGCTTCATCATTGCCCAGTGCTGCTCCACCGGCCGCAGCTCCAGACAGTTTGGCGGATTCATGTCCTTTGGAACAAAATGGACAGAATTGGCCTCATACCACTCCAGGACACTTTTAGAATAGTGGCATGATGCCAAATCTGGCCAAAATAGCGGAGCTTCGTCGTGCTGCTGCAAGAACGACAAAAGGCGCTTCTCGAGGCACTCAGATTTGTAGATCTCGCCATTTACTGTGCCCTTTGTCACGAAAGGCTCACTCCTCAGTCCGCAAGAGCAGATGGCCTGCCAAATGAAATATTTGGAGGTGAACTTCGACATTTTCTTCTTCTTAAATTTGTCGTCCACATAGAACTTGCTCTTGCCGGTGAAAAACTCCAACCCCTGATTTTGCTTAAAATCGGCTTTTATATACGTTTCGTCGTCCATCACACAGCAGCCATATTTTGTCAGCATCTTCTCGTAGAGCTTCTGTGCCCGAGTTTTAGCCGTCGATTGTTGCCGCTCATCGCGGTTTGGAAAGTTCTGTACCTTGTATGTATGTAGTCCAGCTCTCTTCTTTGCATTCTGGACGTAGTTCTGCGACATGCCGATCTTTTTAGCCAAATCACGGATTGAGACGTTGGGATTTGCTTTAATCATCCGCTTCACCTTTCCCTCCCTTTTTTTTTTTTTCTCCGGTCCCCGTTTTCTTCCAGCTCCTTTGCCGTGGTCCAACGTCAACCGCTCCTGGAACCGCTTCAACACTCTGGAGACGTTTGAATGGTGAATGTTCAACATTTTTCCAAACTGCCGGTGCGACAGGTCAGGAAATTCCAGGTGTTTGGAAAGAATTTGTTCTCTCGACTCGCGTTGGTTCACATCCATTTTCGTTGAATCGAAAAACACGACTTCGAGTTTGACAGCATGTAAACAATACACATCAATGAGAAAGTGTGCAAAATTTTGTTGATTTTTACCCAATGGTAAAAAAGTTATGCCCTGTTGAATGTGTCGCAATAATTTCGTGTTCGCCCTTTAGCACCAAACACAATATTTAAATATAATTCTACACTGCTTATAAGCACATGCAAGTCTTTTATGAATATAGTAATTGAAGTACAAAAGTGCTAACCAACTCACCATTTGAAGTACTGGTCATCTTCTGATTACATCACCAGAACCACTTGCCTTATCAATTTCATTCGAATAAGGATTCGAAATCCCTAAATAATAAAAGACATTATATACATCGTCAGGAGAGATGTTATTTAGATTTCGTCTAATTAATTAGACGCATAAATAATTATGCTAACCGTTTGATAATAAAAAAAACAGTGACCCGCAGCAGACTTCATTTTTTTGCACAAAACAAAGTCTATTTATCAAAGAAGTTATAAAGGTGTACACATTTGTTATGTCTCTCTCTGTCATGATAACCTCGAATTCTTTAACGTCATACTTACACTGGGATGAAATCAGTTTCGCTTCTCATGAATATTTTATGAAAATCCAAGGCACTGCTTGTAATGCGGGGAAATGCACTCTAGTGAATGTAAATTTAAGCCAGGTAACGCCTGAATTTAGCCTGTTGTATAAAAGATTGCTAAAACTGTGAAAGGTGCATGCAAGATTCCAAACAATTTCGTTATTTACGCCTCCTTTGGCTTCGAATTAAACGAGGGGAAATTTTATCCGGTTGTTAAGATAAATTATTATTTTTTTTCGGCACAGATAAAAATAATTAATTGTAACAAGCGCGAAAAATTTCCCCTCGTTTAATTTCAAGCCAAACGAGGCGTAAACAACGCAATTGGTTGTAGTCTTTGATGTGCCATACAACAATGTTTGCAATCTTTCATACAACAGGCTTGATTTATGCGTTATCTGGCTTAAATTTACATAAAATATCCGATTATTTTCTGCCAAATCTAGCATTCCCTTTATGTGCATTATATAACGCAGAAAATTCAATGTTTCTTTTTATCTGTGTTGGTTCGATTCATGGTTTTATTTGTAAATTTTTGGGGTTGAAAAATTTCTTGTCATCTCCGGTACACTAGAATAAATATTTCAGGTCAACTCGTGAAACGCTTGGAATTTACAACTGTGAAAGTGCATCACAATGGAGACTAACAGGCAAACGACTGGTGCTTCCAACCCTCAGTGCTTGATTGATTCAATAACAATTCGAATAAAAAGAGTTGACGCATATATAGAGATAAATTCATTGCAATCAATTTTGAGCCTAGCAAAACTCTCCACCAGATGACAGGGGAAATTTTTGATTGAAATGTGATTGATCACGGTAAAAGCGTCGTGCTACTTGCTTGTTTGCAACACACCGCAGGAACATCACGACGAACTGTTATGACGATTTTACCTGTTTCGGTCAATTTCAGGTGATAGTGGGACTTTCCCGTACTGAAGCAATTCACTTTAGTCGATCGGGTCCCTTGGTGTGCAGTGCACTTTGCACCACGACTTTGGCGACGTCCAAACATGGCAGGACGACAGGAGTTTAGCATGAGAATCATTAAAAATAATTGCTCACACTAACAATCCCTGTATCGCGCTGCTGCTGACCGCCGTCTTCTGTGAAGTAGAACTGAGAGAAACAGCAAGAGGATGGCTGAAACTGGGAAAATTGTCTTGAACTGACTGTCCCCTGCGATGAAAAGTGTTTTGAACACGATCGTCATGTGGGATCCCGGTTCATCGGCTGCATCACAGTAACGTACAAGCCATCCATCAAAACATTGAAATTAGAAAAGGGAAAACTGAAGGCCGTTGCTTCCGGGAGTAGACTAATTGAAGTGACCGCAGCTGGAAAGATTTGAATATATTTGTCATATAGAGGACAATTAATTTCATGGGAAAAAGCTGAAACCTTCACGTTCTAGCCTTACCCTCGTATGTTTTAATAAGTCAATTTACACACGCAGTTAATAAAGCATGCTTATCACATTTGCAGCCAAGTGAGTATCTCAGCGATGGTACTACCATTGAGAATTGATGTGTTAATTTTTGTATAACAGTAACTGAAAGCAATCGTGGACTTCGATATGAGTAGCATGATATGAACCATCTGTGCGATCTGCAAGGAAAGACATCTGCATAAAATCAGCATTTTTACGCCGTAATGCATAAACGACACCCGGCCGACATTCCTAGACCACTGATACATAGTCATTTACGACTTCCTCTTTGAGAAATGATAACCTGTATGCTGTCCAAGTTCCGAATGTCTCGGATGCCGTTGCTTATGATGTTTTAATTGGTGTACAGTTAATTAATTGACTTTGAAATTTGTTTAATGAGATGTTTGTACATCCATCATCAAACGCGCCTATCATTGGTTGCTCTCGATTCACCTACCGCCGCGGCCAGTGCTTCTCGTTTGTAGTTTGAATGATATGTTGCCGACAGAATCGGCGCTCGAATCTTGTTTAACGATGTGTCCAACTAGTTTTTTTTTTGCACTACATGTTGCACGATTTCTTGTCTAGTCTGTTAGCTTTTATGGTTGTTAGGGCAAACATTGTATGAAATATTATTTGTTTGTTTATTTGTCGTCAATCAGAAGTAGACCGTTTTGTTACAATTATAGTATCATTTTATGTTTCACTTCTTAGATATGTAGTATGCATTAGGAAATTAATCTATCATGTTTACATTTTTAATATTAAGATTGGTTTAAATTGTTTTTGGTGTTGGCCAAATTTGGATTTTTCTGATATAATCCTTAATAGGTTATAGAGTATACATCTAGTAACCTAACGTCCGTGCTCCATTGCAATATTTTCTATTGTGATGTGTCCAACTCAATGAGTGAATTGAACTGAAGGTGAGTTTGAAAGAAGGGGAACTTGAAGTTGAGCACACGTACCCATTGGTTGACACTAAATATTGGCCAACGTGCTTTTGCACATTTGTTTGAGGATTTGTTGAGCAAATCCAAAGTTCGGATGCCGTGTTGAATCGGAACGTGGACTTTTTGCTCATGAATCTGGACACTTTTCAAATCACAAACTAGCATGCTGTTGTGAGCTTGTAAAATTGTCATAATAGCGTATTAGCGATATATCTGAGAGGGGTGATTCATCGACTAAGTTCGTCAGCTCGAATGAGCTTCAGCTTAATAAACAACTGAAGTTTGTAGTCATTTATTCAATGAAATGTTCCTCATATGTCCAATACATACTTATAATCATCCATCGACAGCCCGCGAAAATAACTCTTAGTACCTTTTCATAGAAATGGCTATGCTCTTCAAATACACGGGGGATCACAAGGATTTTATTTATATATTTGTTCCTAATTTTGTTTCTTTTCAGGTAACAAATAATTTATTTCTACCAAACTTTGAAGAAAATATGTAATATCTTTCTATTTTTCATAACCTTTTAAGTAGTAGTACTTCGGTTGGGCATGGAGATGAATGGTGCACCCGACGCCTGTGGAGTTGGGTACAGGCGACTCGTAAGTGCTCTCAAGGACGTGGAGCAAGACAGGTAAGTGTTTTCCATTGTATCTATATGTCCTTTTTAAATAGGTTTGCGTCGACTATCAGTTGAATCAGTTGTGTCGATAGGTTGTTCCATAATATGTTCTTATCGGGCGAAGCGTTTTGTCTATTGTTTCGGTTGCCAATTGTTGATTGCGCGAGTGATCGAGTGAGCATGAGAAGTTGTGGTTCGCAAACAAACCACTGTCCCATTTTGTAAGTGACTCCAGCGGCATCCGTACTGTTGGTGCAGATCGGTCAAAGTTGACTCTCAGGCGTTGAGATGAATTGCCTTGTTTTCCTAATGAAATACCACTATCACACTCTGTGAGTGGCCCCAATAGCATACTAACTGTTGGTTTTTTTTAGACGGGATGGAAAATCTGCAACTAGACACCTGAAAAACTCAGGGTGTGGGGATGAAGCCACGACCCACTAAAAAACCACCCATGTCTGAAGCCCTGGACCCTCTCCGGAACCACCTTTCGGTATTACTTTCGCGGAGGGAGCTATTGTGCTCGTTAAGCACCCACTATGTCTAACTACTTAGGGCTGTACTCTTAGGCACATAAGCCTGTGCGTACTCTCTAGCTTACTTACGTAGCTCTTGGTACTCAAGGCGATGATCCATGCCGGCCCGCCGTACCTAAGTATGGACAAGGCGACACTGGCCAGGAGTTTACGCTTACTCCCTCGCACCGCCGAGCTATTCGACATCATGCGGGATAATGCCGATATAGCCATAGAGGCTTTCTTGCAGGCGTAATCGACGTGACTGACAAAGGACTGCATATCGTCGATCATAACCACAAGATACCTCAAGATCCTCTTCGATTCTACTATGCAGTTACCTGCACTGATCGTCGCATGTTGCTCCGATTTCCGAATATTCTTCCTCAGTCTTATGATGGGCTAGCTCTAATTGCCTGGACCTCATCCATCTCTCCACAATGCCGATGGAGTGCGAGGCCGTTAACTCGACCTCTTCGATGGATTCACCACATATCTCCAGGGTGATGTCGTCTGCGAACCCGACTATCTTCACCCCGCTCGGGAACTCAAGCCGCATTACTCGTCGTACATCGTGTTCCATAACACTGGACCCAGGACCGAACCTTGTGGGACGCCTGCGGTGATCTGGACACGTTTCTGGCCTGCCTCTGTATTGTTTACCAGTACGCGAGTCTGGAAGTAGCTTCCGAAAATCTTGTACAGGTACCCAGGAACCTGTAGGCGTTGGAGCGAGTCGGCGATAGCCACCCAACTGGCGCTATTGAATGCGTTTCTCACGTCAAGGATGATCACTGAACAGCATCGTACTCCTCGCCTCTTGCGCTGGATTGCCACCTCAGCCGTCTTGGTGATGGACAGGATGGCATTCATCGTCGACTTTCCTTTGCAAAAGCCAAACTGGTTACTAGACAGACCGCCTATACCCTCCGTGTACGTTGTCAGTCTGTTGAGGATTACCCTCTCGAGCACCTTACCCGCTGTATCCAACAGACATATAGGCCTATATGCTGATGGATGTCCTGATGACTTCCCTGTTTTTGGTAGCAACACAAGGGCCTGAATTTTCCAGGCGTCCGGGAAGACGCCCTCGTCCAGACACTTTTGCATCACAACCCTGAACATTTCGGGATCCAGCAAGAAAGCCGTCTCGATGGCTAGGATCGAAATACCATCTTGTCCCGGTGCTTTGTTCACCTCTAGCTACCGTGTCATCGCCTTTCCTCATTTGTCACCGTCGCCTCGTCGCCTGCGCCCGTTGTGCCGTTGTCAATGCCCACGTGGCCACGGGTGTTCGGTGGAGCCGTCCACCCTTCCGTCGCTATGACAGCGTTAAGGTCTTTGATACTGGAACGCTGGTCATGGGACAAATCTACGGCGGCGGGGGGCCATGGATTCAGATCGTGGCTCGGAAAGAGTCCCCCAACGATCACCTGCAGCAGCTCTGATGAACGCTCGGTTGGAGCCGCCGATCCTCTGGTTTTGGCCATTACTACCCGCTAGGCGTCACTCCACGGATTCGCATTGGCCTTCTGACACAGACCCTCCAAGCATGCTCGCTTGCTGGCCTTTATCTCCCTCCTTTGTGCGGCCTTCGCGACGACTAGCACCCCTCTACGCTTGATTCTCTCGGCGTCTGACCGCGCTCTTTGAACCCTCCGTCTTGCGTGGAGGCATGCTCTTCGAAGGTCGGCAATTGACTCCGTCCACCAATACACTGGCGATCTTCCATTCCTCGGATTGACTTTCCTCGGCATGGTCGCATCCCACGCTCGTGTAAGTGTCATAACGAGTCGTTTGCCGCAAGGTTCCTGGGTAAGTTTCGTTCCCTCTCATGCGCCTCTTTAAATGTCTCTACATCAAAGTAGGACGTCCCCCATCTGCGAGGAAATGGAGTGGATGCTCCTCCTTCCGCACGCTGCCTTGTATTGTGGATAATACAATAACGAACCGCCAAGTCGTCACTATGGGTGTAGCCATCATCCATCCTCCAATTGCTAAGCAGCCCAGGGCTGCTGAATGTTATATCAATGATCAATTCCGCTCCGTTTCTATGGTAGGTACTTTTGGTACCCACGTTGGCTAGGTCCACATTGAGCCTAGCCAAGGCCTCCAGAAGAATCTGGCCGCTAGGGTTGGTAAGGTGGCTCCCCCATTTGAGTCCCCCGCTATTATCAACGGGTTCAGGCCAGTTTTTTATGCAAGCAGTGAGGCCATGAGAGGGTTGACACGGCCCTTCATGGGGAACCATGTTCAGAGCCTGATCAGACAAGTAAAGGGTCATCTGAGCCTACTCCCTCCCGACTGGTGAGGTTGGGCGGTGGAGAATGGAACGTACTGGAGGCCTGCCAAGGTTTTAATGGGACGGAGATGATCTGTGCCGCGGGAACCTCGCCATTTCTTGCTCGGTGTCACCCGGCAGTACTGAGGGAGATGACACAGACGCCAGCCCGAATACAACGGTACCACTCATTACTCTTTTCGCAGTCAGTAGCCATAATTGGAGTTTCTCTGGCATCCACCCCAATGCGCCATAAGACGCTCCCTCCATAGTTCGTTTAGCCATTAAGGGGAGCTTAACGTTTCCAAGCTGCACCTAGCTGTTGTTTACTGTTGGTTTATTCGGCCCAAATCGGCTTTCCAGCATCATCAAACAAAAACGTTGTTCCGGAGTACGACCGCGCATTTTGATAGGAAACACAAAACTGAGCACTTTTTGATGCTAAAGATTGGACTCGGAAAAAATGCGACACTTTGTTTTGGATGTAACTTTTTATCGCGTGGGTAAAAATTAATGAAATTTTGGGTTATGTTTATGAATGCAAAATTTTATCGCGATCTGTCAAGTAGTTTTCAAGATGCATTCGAAACAAGACTTTTTATCGCGTGGGTAAAAATTAATGAAATTTTAGGTTATGTTTATGTGTGCAAAATTTTATCCCGATCTGTCAAGTAGTTTTCAAGATGCATTCGAAACAAGAAGAGCTACGCCAGCAAATCTTGGGCGCGGTGATCGATAATCCTGGTAGTCGCTCAGATGGATCGGCTGAAGGCTTGGATTCCACCATTCCACCGTTTCCCACCCATCTTCCACCGTTGTGAATATGTTCCAGGAGACGAAGACCATTGAGCGGCGTGCTGGAAGCGGCCAACAACCGAAAACGGAATACCCAGAGAAGCCGCGGAAGATAAGGCAGTACTTTAAGAATAACCCGAACCTTTCGACCTGAGACGTGGCCAAAAAGGTCAATTTATCGAAGTGGTTCGATCAGCAGACCATGAAACGGGCTGGGCAACGTGTTTTTAAGGTCAAGAAGGCGCCAAACCGGACTGACAAGCAAAACACGGTGGCCAAATTGCGTGCGCGGAAGTTGTACCATGAGTGGCTGGTCAAGCTAGTTGTCTCATCATGGACGACGAGACATACATCAAGGCGGACACCAAACAAATCCACGGCTTCGAGTTTTTGTCGGTACGTCCCGCATGGAGGTTCAAGAAAAGTTCCGGAAGAGAAAGATGGACAAATTCGCGAAGAAGTACCTGTTGTGGCAGGTGATCTGCGAGTACGGACGGTAAAGCAAGCCGTTCGTTACAACCGGCACCATAAACGGGCAGATTTATCGAGAAGAATGCTTGCAGAAGCGCTTATTGCCCTTCTTCCGCTCTCACCGTGGTCCCACGCAGTTCTGGCTGGATCTCGCTTTGTGCCATTACGCCAAGCCTGTAATGGATTGGAACGAAGCGAAGGGCGTTAATGTGGTCCCGAAGGAGGCGAACCCGCCAAATACACCAGAACTTCGTCCGATCGTAAAATTTTGGGCGATAATGAAGAAGAAATTGAAGAAAAGCGGAAAAACATTCAAAACCGATGAAGCTTTGAAGAAAAACTGGGAGAATTTGTGTAAGGAAGATGGACAAAGCCTCGCCCAAGATCTCATGAACAGTGTTAAGAGAAATGTACGAGCATTCAGCTTGGGGGAGGAAATTCAATGAATAAAGTAAACCAAAACATAGCTAATATAGAGTTGATTAATTCCTGAAAATTTGAGAAGTATCCGATTTAAAATGAGTTTTTGGTGATCATTTTTGTGTGTCTCATTTTTTCCGAGTCCAGTCTTTGTGTCATTCAGAAATGTGCAAACAAAAGTGCGCAGCCAAAACATGTTGATATACTTCATTATTTTCAAAATGACCGTTAAAATAAGGTGCGCTTATACTTTCTGGAACAACAGTTAACTCCTAAGTCCCTTACTGTTTTACATTTTTCAACTGGTTGATTTCCCTTAATTGGAAGTTACGCCTGGGTTTCTTCGTCTCCTACTAAAAGTTATCGAATTACATTTTTTACGTTTAGCTGTAAAAGACTTTTGTTACAATAGACAAAAAAAAATTATTTCTCTTTGGAATGTTATGATGTCTTCTTTATGTTCTTATTTCTAAAAATAGTTTCATAGCTGATGAGCATAATTAAGAAATTAGAAATAAGGGCAAAGGAAACGTCATTCACGAACACAATAAATAAAAGGGGAATAAATGAGAGCCTTGGGGGACTCCAGAGGTGATTTGAATAGAGTTTGATTTCTTCCCTTTGAATCTAACTATTTGTTGACGGTTAGTGAGATAGAATTCGAGTCATTTGAGTATTCGTGGCTGAATTCCTATTTTTTTGCAATTTGAAAAGCAACATGGGAATGTCAATGCGATCAATAGCCTTGCTGAAGTCTGTATAAAGAGCTTCTACATGGTTACCATTGTCCATTGCCATCAGTGAGTAGTAAACGAATTCCTGTAAATTAATGCTAGTTGATCATCCTTTGAAGAATCCTTGTTGCTTGTTAGTCATTCTGTTTTTTATTTGAGTAAACAATTTTTCATTAATAATTGCTTCAAAAGGCTTAGGAATGCAAAATAAAATGGCAATTCCACGATAATTACGTGTGCCAGATTTTTTCCACTTTTAAAAATTGGTACTAAGTAGGAACTTTTCCATCGTTTGAGAAAGATTCCAGATTCCAATAACATATTTTAAAGCCAAATGAAAGTTGCTGTAAGTTCCAATGTGAACATCAAAAACATGTTAAAAAATGTACAGGGAAGACATTTGCTAAATCATGTAAACATTTTCACTAGTCAAACGCTGATACTTGTTCAAAACATTCTTAGAAAATGATACCAAACTTCTCTTATTGTTCATCAACTCTGTTCGTCTACTTCACATGCATTAAAATTCCCAAATTGATTAAAGAACACTGCGGTTCACATCTTAAACGAGTTTGTTCAACATTATCTAAGAGTTTCATTAGATTAACAGCATTCAATTTGCTTATCAAACTCTCACTGCTTTTTCGGTTGTTGCTCCATGGGATACGATCCAAACTAATTAAATTTTCACATAAACACATTGTAGGGCAACAATAATTCCAATCTTGGTAAAATCAAAGAGCAACTGGTAAGGCAACCGGGCCAAATTTACCACTCAGCGAAAAAGAGACAGCAGGCAATAAATCCCTAATTAATTCTTCGCCCTTCATTGTGTTAAAATGTGATCCAGAAAACGTCGCTTTTCACCTATCTCCAGCCAGTGGAAATTCATATCAACTGGACTGAGAAAAAGTCGTCACTCGAAGAGCACTATGATAGCAAAACAATGCGACATAAAGACAAATTAAAGAGTGAACAGTAAAGCAGCGGCACTTGAAGGTGAAGCAGAAAAAAAATGCTCTCACCCTCCACACACCCATTGGATGCGATTCGTTCAGGCCGCCGAAAGTGAGTTCCCTATTCGGCAAGTCCAAAAGGTTCACAGACTATGCTAAAATCAAACACAATGGCCATGGTTGGCGCTGTTTCTGTTTTCCCTTCAATGGTCAAGAGAAGGCGGGAAGTCTTCGAAAAACAATAAGCCAAGTCCGTTAAAGTTTGGCTTAGTCCAAGTAACACCCCAAACCGATCTTTCTTCCGGTATGGCCCGTGACCGACTGACCGAATAATTGGAACACACTGGTGCAACCTACTGATTAAATACAGAGCTGGCTCAATGAGAGTGCAAGTTTTGAGTAGAAATCGTTGATTAACTTAGGTGACCATAACTATTAAAACGACGTCAAGATTTTGTTGTTCCGTTCAGACGGCAATTAGTTTGATGACGCATTGCCTGTCCGACGGTAAAAGTTTACACGCCTAAATGGATGGCTTTGGTTTTGCTTATTTCACTCAAATTACACTGCAAGACGGAAGCGATTGATACTGTGTGAAACGGGCCCTAGTGTTATTGCCAAAAGCATTGGAAACTAAATTATCAATTTGAAACAAAAATGACTTAATAAGTAGTTACATAACTTCCTTTTCGGGGGAGGCACGGCACACACTGTTGTGCACAGTCAGGGCTTGTTGGTAATCTTCGATAATGAAAGATCATAGGGGTTGTGTACAAGGCTGGATCACATGGGAAACGTTGGATAACATTTGGATGTTTGTTGCTGTAAACATTGTTCATAGTAACTGAAACACTTACACATGCAACAAATTTCCCATTATTCGGTCTACGGAATTGGTAAGAAAAGGTCGGAACAAATTCATATATTTGCACTGGCTTAATCGACTGAACTTTACAGAGCAGCGTTTTCATTTTTATGAACATCAATTATCTTAAGATCGAAGTAACCTCCAAAACACAATGATACCGGAAACGGAACGGCAAACGGCAAGTTTGACAGTTGTTGAAAATGACTTCGATGTTTCCAATTAGAATTAGCTTGGATCTAGCCTGTTTCTTCCCGACAAGTAGGTTTAACCAAACGTGCTTTGCCGTTTGCAGTTGTCGCTCAGCTTCCGTTATCATTGTTTTTGGGCCATAAGCCCTTGTTGCGTGCGTGCCGTAGCTGTCAGTTTTTTTGTAGCTGTCAGAAAAAGATTCGCTTTTTCCTTCGCCGACAATGACTAATCCTCCGAAGGTCGTAGAAACATCGGAGTGCGATATGCCGATCGCGAGCGAAACCATGGCATGTGTGCAACTTTTACCGATTTGCATCAAACTTGGAGGAGTTTTCCATCTACCACCCATATGCAAAACTCCCAGTTTTTGTGCCGATTAGACCACTCCTCGGCAAATAGCACCACTCCCACACGGATACAAATTTCGTCCATTTAAATTGAAAATATCGATGTTCAACTTGAAACATAAAAATTATTTAAACTAAAGAGAAATTATGTTTTGTATGATTAAAATATGATTAATTGTTCGAATAACAATTTAGAATCAAATTCGAAGCCTGTTAAGTTCAATAATACATACATTGTGAATTTGAACGTGTACTTCCCTTTCCAAAATGTAAGGCCGAGGTAAGCTTGCGATGTTCACAACAAAAGAAAATTTTCAAATTAATCGGTAGGTTAGTTTCTCGATTCTTGGAACTTGTTGGCATTCAAGCCCGAGTTCAAGCCAAAACCAAAATTAAAATAACTTAGAAACATCGAATAAATCAAACAAGTTCAGAACGAAACCAGAAGAATCCAAATATTTTTTTAAGACAATAATAATTTATACTTATGAGCTGAACCAGCCGAGGCTGAAAAGCTCAATAATAAAGATATTTAATCTAATCTAATCTAATTTATACTTCTTTAAAAAATGTGTACGTTTATTCTAATCATTAAAATATTTAAAATAAACATAAAATTATTTTTACATGCATCGATTTTACATGGTTTTAAACAAGAATATGTTTGAAATAAAGCAAGTTTATGTTTCCGGCCAGAATAAACTAATTTTATGTTTGGGTTTACCTAGAATATGTTTGTAATCTCGGTATTTTTTTCTGAGTGCATATTGGAAGTTTTTGAAAAAATGCGGAACCATTCTAACTTATAACAATTTGTTAGCTTATTTTCCGAAAAAAATATTATTTTCGAGCGGTAGTGATGGCAAACATTCTTTTCATTTGCATTTAAGAAATGAAATTGCATTTCTTCGTCAAATGAGTATAATTTAATACGAAACAATATTATTACCCCTGGCTGGTTCATCTCCCCGATGAAATAATCTATTGCCATCGTATTTCTCACACAAAACCTCGAAGTATTCTGAGCCGTTCTGGAGTTTCTGAATTTTGAAACAAGGAAAACCTTATTTATCAGTTTTTTGTTGCCAATATTCCATACCTTGTTTTACCAATAATACAACTATAATATTGAAATAGAATCGACTTGATGCATTTTGATTGAATCTGTAAGAAAAAAAAAACAAATAAAAAATAACTGTCTATGGACGGCAGTGTTGCCAACATATAAAAATGAATGTATGTCTATCTGTTTGTCATGGCCAATTCAGCCGGTCATCGATCATCACCCAGATACTTTACCACGCTATGCTTCGAAGCTATGGCAAACCCTCCGATGACGATTTCTGCTCACTGTACCGCTTTGCAGTTGCTGGCCATCAGCATCTCCGTTTTGTGGTGGGCTATCTGCAGCTTCGATACCTGCATCCAGTTTTCAGTTATGCCGATTGCTTCGGTCGCCAGCATTTCCACTTCTTCCAGTGTTTCACCTTTCACTGATAATACGATGGCAGAGCCAACGATCACTACGCTTTTGGGAAGATTCAGTGACGAAACCCCGTTCCAAAGTATTGAGCCAAGGATGGAACCTTGCGGAACTCCCGCCGTGATGTTCACCGATTTCCGCCCCACGGAGGTCTCACACTCGGTTCTGAAACTAAAAGGCTGCCTGAAAAGTCCCTTTATCTTCCTACAGATGGCGTTGGTAATCGCCAATGTGAACCATTTCCTATGAGTTCCACTCCATGAATGAAGGCTGTCCAAATTTCAGCCCTTTCTGTCCACGCATTCATTAGTGACAACAGTGAGAAGAGACCGATCACCAAGTTTTTTTTAAATGGAAAAATCTGAGTTTTGAGTTTTGATAAAATACTATTTTCTACGCAAGAATACGGCTGCCGAAACCAAAGCCAAGCTGGATAAGTATTTTCTAGACTTTGCTCCGTTGATTCAAACGATTCATAAGTGGTTTACATATTTTCGTTGTGGCCAAGCACCGTTGACCCCCAAATGAGGTCACTACAACAGAGAACGTCGATAAAATCTATGATATAGTATTGGACGATCCAAAAGTGAATTTCAGAGAGCTAGTTAAGGCTTCAATTATTTCAATGGAACGAGTTGGCAACATCATGCATTCCGTTTTGGGTATGAAGAAGCTCTGCGCGCGATGGGTGCCGCGTTTGCTTACAATAGACCAAGAACGCATTCGTATTGCAACTTCTCAGGAGAATTTGAGCAAGTTTCGCAATCCGAACGAGTTTGTGCGCCGATTCATAACCATGGATGAAACTTGGATCCATTACTACACTCCGGAGTCATCGCAGCTGACAAAACAGTGGGTTTCACCGGGTGAAAGTGCTCCGAAGCGCCCGAAAACGCAACAATCGCCGGGAAAGGTTATTTTATATATTTTTTATTTTCCGTCGGCCTATTTCTTCACAGGGCGACAATCACCGACGCCAGGGAGCAATGGCTTTACTTCCCTTCCGAAGGAAGACGTGACCAGATTATTTCGCCTCAGAAAAACCACCGACGTCGATTGGGAATGAACCCAGACCCACTGGGGTGTCAGTAGCAGTCACACATACCACTACACCACCGACGCCGGCTGACGGGAAAAGTTATGGCCTCCATGTTTTGGGATGCGCAAGGTGTTATATTCATCGACTATCTTGAAAGAGGTAAAACTATAGCTGAAACCAATGGTGATTATGAAAAAAATTGAAAATCGCTGGACTCGCTGTATCGACCTAAAAGGAGAGTGTGTTGAGAAATAAAACCGAATTTTGCGAAAAAATGTTTTCGTGTTTGATATTAAAGGGGCGTTTCAGGCAACCTTGTAACTCTTCAGAATTCTTAACAGGTAATCAGGAACCCTTATTCTGTGCAGCGACTCGGCAATAGCCTCCATGCTGGCACTATTGGAGGCGTTCTCAACGTCGATCGTTACAAAAGCGTTATATCGATCGCCTCTCCGCTTCTATTTGGACGCCTTTCCGGCTGTCTCAACCACTGTCCGAATAGCATCCACCATAGACTTCCCATTCCGGAAACCGACTTGCATCCTTTAAGCCTCGGTTAATTTTGTCAGCCTATTGAGGATGATCCTCTTCAAAAATTTCCCGAGAGTATCCAACAGGCATATTGGCCTATTCGATGTTGAATCCCCCATAGGCTTTCCTGACTTCGGCAGCAACACTAATTCCTGTATTTTTGACCTGACCGGGAAATAGCCTTCCTCTAGACATTTCTGTAGCACATTCCTGAACATTTCCAGGAATGCATGAATCACCACTTCCAGAGCTACGTTAGGGATTCCATCCGGTACGGGTGCCTTGTTCACATTAAGCTCTTACACAAATTCAACCAAACAGGAAATGCACATTGATGGAACCACTGGTTTCGATGTTTACAATGAATACTCATCTGCCTTCCGGAAACATCAGGAACCTTGTTGCGTATATGTTGCTGAGCTGGCAGCAATCGATTTCGCCTTGGGGATGATTTTCGACATGCCCATAGATCATTATTTCATCTTCTCGGATAGTCTCAGTTCTATTGAGGCCCTCCGGTTGATGAAAACAGTGAAGCACTCATCTTACTTTCTTTCAAAAATAAGGGAGCAGATGTGCGCCTTGGTCGAAAGATCATTTAGAATTACCTTTATATGGGTCCTCTCATATTGCTCAATTCCAGGCAATGAGAAGGCGGACTCCCTAGCAAAGGTGGGCGCACAAGAAGGAGTTTTTCCCATTTGTACGTCAAAGTTCTCTTTAAAGTTGGCAAAACGATTGGACAAGTAATTCTCTTGGACGGTGGTTATATTCCATTATTCCAAATGTTTCGACGAGATAGTGGTTCAAAAGTCTGGATGTAAGACGGGGTTTCATTCGTGAGATGTCAAGACATATGTCCACCACCTCATCGATAGCAATTTATGTAGGTACGATTATGATAACATTGGTCACGCAGTTTGGCAATGCCCGGATAATGAGACATACCTTACCATACCAATCAGGCTAAGGTCGGCATACCCTCTGCTGTACACAGAAGTTGTTTCCATTCTATTTGGTCCATGGCTGTCACTCGCCAGCCTCGCTGTCTGCGGAGAGTCGGTAGGTCGCCTTCTACTTCATCGATCCACCTTGCTCGTTGCACGCCTCTTCTTCTTGTATCTGTCGGTTCGTTTTCGAGAACCATTTTTACAGGGCTGTCGTCCGACATTCTTACGACATACCCTGCCCATCGTAGTCGAGCGATTTTTGCGATGTGTACGATGGGAGGTTCTCCCAGCAACTGATGCAATTCGTGGTTCATTTGCCTCCTCCACGTCCCGTCTTAAGAACTACCGGTCTTATTAATGTCTTGTAGATGGTCAACTTTGTGGTTCGGCGAACTTTGTTCGATCTTAGCGTCCTTCGGAATCCAAAGTAGGCACGATTGCCAGCCATAATGCGCCTTTGTATTTCTCTGCTGGTGTCATTATCGGCGGTCACCAATGATCCCCCCTCCCCTCCCTGGCACAAGGACGATGATCAGCCGCTCCTAACATGGAGAACAGACGCTGTTTTGAGCCGCCTCTAACATGGAGAACAGACGCTCAGACATGCTGCACCCTTTGAAAAGGGCAGTCCCTGTACAAGAGGCTAAGGATCGCAGTAAGATCTATTTTATACCTGCATGTACACGAAGAACCTATGGTTCGCATTGTCCAGTCATTAACCAACCGGATAATGAGGCGTCCAGAGCACAATTATTGGATACCATAGTGACCCGAAAAAGACAACCCTTCCGCGAGATAAGAGATGTTTTGGGAATGACGGTTTTCGCCCCAAATCGAACAAATGTTGGCAGCACCTTTTCAGATTACAACGAAACTTTCTGGGTGTGTAGACCATGACTAGATAAGCCACTTTGCATACCTAGTTTCTTCGTTTTTTTTCTAGACTGTCTTTCGAAAAGGGCTAAAAAATTTTTATCGATTTTTTTCAAATGTGTTTAATAAAAAAATGACAACTCTTACAAAAAAGTGTTATATGGGTGAATATCACCAAATAAATCAAGTTTTAGGCAAACAAAATTGAAAAAAACCAAAATTAGCCTACACTGAAAAAAATAATATAAAAAAAAATTCAAAGTCGATTTAAAAAACATCTGCCCACTAGTTGATAGTTGCGTTGTTTCGTCTTTTCCATCCGATCGGCGTTTTTTCGTATTCGGACCTCTATTGTGACTTATCAATCCACGACATGACTCACGAATACTCATCGATTCGTCGATTTCACGGGTATATGCCATGGAATGAATTTTGTCTATTATACATGATGACATGGGTCCTCCCTTGGCTCAGTAGGTAAAGGCGCAGCTACAAAGCAACACCATGCTGCAGGTGGCTGGGTTCGATTCCCGGTCTGGTCTAGGAATTTTTCGTTAAGGAAAACTTCTCGACTCCCTGGGCATAGCGTATGATTGTACTTGCCACACAATCATACTAATGCAAAAAATGGTAACTGGCATCGAAAGCTCTCAATTAATATCTGTGGAAGTGCATTTAGAACACTAAGTTGTGAGCATGCGATAAGCTAATTGTGAAAGCAATAAGCTTGAAATGCTAAATAAGAAGAAATAAGAAGAACATGATGACATGGTACTTAGGTTATGACAATTGCACATTAGGTTGTTTATTTTTGCGCAGCATTTGAATCTGTTGAATTTTGAATTGCGTGAATATGCGTGCTTCGCTTTGTTTCATCACATAATTAAGTTTAATTGAATTTTGAGATGACTACATAAGCTTGTAGTACATTGTTTGTCCAATAGCCAAATATTTGGCATAGGCAGCTAGACAGCTGACAGATATCATAGATGTTTGTCAGATGCCTATCTGCCTATGACAAATATTTGGCTATTGGACAAACAGTGTACTGAAAGCTATAGTCGTATAACCTTCACTAGTTATTGATAACAAAATACACTGAAAAAAAAATCATTGGACATGAAAAAGTTTTTATTGGAAAAAGTTTGTTACCTTAAAAGTACCCATCTTGTGATGTATAAACAGTTGGTAGGGAACATGAACATGAAATCAAAAATGGTGTTTTTTTAAATCCAATGGGTATTTTTTTAAAATGATTTTTTTTCAGTAAAGGGCTCATTTTGGTTTTTTTTTCAATATATTTTTCTTAAAACTTGACTTATTTTGCGATGATTATCCATACAAAACTTTTTGTAGGAGTAGTCATTTTTTTTATTAAACACATTTGAAAAAAATCGATAAAAAAAAAGATGAGCTCTTTTCAAAAGACAGTCAAGAAAAAAAAAATGACGAAACTAAGTATGCAAAGTGGCTTATTAAGTCATGGTCTACACACTCAGGATGTTTCGTTGTAATCTGATAGGGTGCTGCCAACTCTGAAAACGATTTTGGGGCGAAAACCGTCGAATGCGGATATCCCCTACATGCAAGCGAAGCACGAATTTCTTTGTTTCTTTTTGTTTGTTCTCCCCTTTACTCTAGTATATTCCCTTCTATTGTGTCCTGTTATTTCCTTGCTACTTGTATCTTCCCAGCAAGCAGTGGTCAACCATCTGCTTTTAGTTCCTGAGCGGGGCTACAGGGACCGAGAATTTCGTAGATGTCGCAACCATGAGCAGCAAATGATACCTTGAATAAGTCACCTGCCTAGTCCCTTCCAAACGATAATGTGACCCATTAACCTCGAGCCAGCCACGAGTAGTGGACACCCCACTTTTACTTACATCGACAAATGAAACATATTTCTAAACATTTCCTATCCTGATTAAAGTCATTCAATGCAAATACATCATCAATATCCAATCTACAGGGTGCGACATAGAATAATGCGAAAATGTTCAAACTTGAGTACTGGGTGAATTCGTGTAGATAGTGACTAATTTCTGTCAAAAGTGTATTTGTTAATGTTAACTTTCAAGTGCTGGATCCAAACATTCTATTTGTATTATTGCAAATTCGTCAAAATGTTCGCGAAAGAAGTTCGTTGCTCGCCCAGAAGAAGCCGAAAGAGATTGCCAAGGTGGTAGGGTGCCATTTGGCAACAGTTTACCGGATAAAAAAGTCCTGCAGGATTGTCCTTAGCAGTGGAAGCAGGCAAGCGGACGTCCACGCTTTGCACGCACGCCGACTTACAAAGGAAGCCAATATTTTGGAGAAATCCATGCAGAGAATCATCAAAGAAGACCTGCATGCATCTTCCAGAGCCAGAGTGAAACGCCACTTGATTACGGACCGGGTCAAAGAACTACGAGTGACTCGTTCCAAGAGATTGCTTTCCTTGTTGAAGAAGGATAAAATGATAATTCTTGAAAAGCTTTTCAGCATCGATACTGTGGCCAACAGCCGCACGGATCATTTCACCGCAGAAAATGGAGAACGTTCCGGAAAAAGTGAAATTCAAATCCGGCTGGTGTCATGATGTTTGGCTTGGTTGCGTCCAACGTTTTGAAAATGCCGCCTGTTTTCATTGATGCTGGAGTTAAAATCAATACCGAAGTGTATATCGGTATTTTAAAGGACCAAGTGCTTCCCTGGGTGAAGGTGAACTTCTCCAAGGACCAAGGTTGTCTCACAGCAGGATGGAGCGCCGTGTCACACGTCCAATTGAACCCAACAATGGTTGAACGATAACATGAAGTTTTGGCCGAAGGATATGTGGCCCCCTTGCAGTCCAGATCTTAATCCGTTGGATTATTCGATTTGGGCATATGTTGATGCACGAGCCTGCAAAACATCACACCCTAGTGTGAAAACCCTGAAGTCAACCTTAACACGTACATGGCAGTCAATGTCGGAGGACTACGTCCGAAAGCCATGCTGTGGCTTCCGGCGTCGGCTCGAGGACGTTATTAACAAAAATGGAGGATACATTGAATAAATCTGTTTAAAAGGACTTTATAAAGATAACTTCACTCGAAAATGTTTATATCATTGCTTGAATTAGTTGAAAATGGGATTCGAAAGGAATAGAACAAATTTTTGCGTTATTTTCTGCCGCACGCTGTATATTTAATTTTGGTATATTAAAAGTTCTAAATAGAAAACAAAATGTATCTGAAATTTTTTAATTATATAAATTTAACATACATAATTAATATATGAAATAACACGTGTAATTTATTCAATCGTTGTTTAAGTTTAAGTTAAATTAATTCAGCTTTTTGAATTGAAATTTACTTTTACTATATCTCTTCGTTAAAAAATACAATTGCAAATTTTATTGAAATCGTTATAACCATTGAAAATAATGCAAATATTTTTTTTAAATAGTAAAATCGCAGACAAACAGACATAACACATTGAACGTATTGCACTACAAATCATCGTCACTAACACACTTGCGCCATCTGTTGAGCACACGGTGATGGGTGAAAAAAGCAGAACAGATGGCAGTAATCTGCTAACGTCAAACGTAAGGGAATCGACTATGTGCGCCACCTGTGGCGATACTACCAACTAAGAGACATATGAACTGATCGTACAATGCGTGACCGATGAAGAAACTGTGAATGTTATGTCTGTTTGTCTGTGGTAAAATTCTACTCGCAGAAAAAAACCGCAGTAGAAACTACCATTTGGAGGGTTAAATTAAGCGATAACACCAACAATTTTCACCTGACTATAAATGTGTTAGATTTTACCATGCCTGCTATAAGATCAACCATGGTTGATATCAATATGAGGTCTGTCAAATATACCACAAATGTTGAAGGTTGTACCATAAACGTAGTAAATTTGACTGAAATTGCATGGTAGTTTTTAAAATAGGCACAGTCGGATGAAATGGTAGTTTTTACTTCAAGATATTTGTCTGTCTACATAATTTTCAAAGTACAGTAGTCAGTTACAGTTACAGTAGTCAATTTCAATTTTTCATTTGATACTAAATAAAAATATGAATGCAGATCTATACTGACTATTCTATGTTTTTGTTTCATAGAAATTTTCAATTATAATAATTGGTTGATATAATTTAAAATTGCATCTTGCCCACACAAGCCCTTTCTAATCTTTTCCAGCTAACATGGACTGTGCCTGGGTGCTTGAATCCAAAAAGAGGTGCGAAAAACTGCCCATGTCCAATTTACAAGCTCAGCTAAATGTTTAAAAACGTACTGCCAATTGTTTTCAGTATATTTAAGTTGGTACTTAGTTATGTGGATGCCTTCGGTGTGGAAATCAGTAAATAAAAATGACTACTGTAATAGCAATGACCGGTGTGGTAATAGGCGACCAAGTTAAAATGAGACGCGCTGTGCGCTACTAAACAGCAGCGCAAATGACGAACGACCGGTACTGGTTGCTCTTGTGAAGACGGAGCTAGGCAAACTTCCCAAGAATTTGGGTAAAAGTAACAAAAACACTGGGAAAATGGTTGCAAGCAAAGTTTGATAGGTGGAGGAAAGCCGAAGGTGTGGGCATTCGGGATGGGAGATGCAATTGAATAAAACAAATTTTGTAGATCATAACTCATTAATAGTACATAATTCTCTGAAAATTTTAATAAAATCCGATAATCGATTCAATTTCAGTAAGTTAATATTAATGTGCCATTTTTATCGTATACTCCCTTTATCTCCAAACATTTCATATCCTGATTAAAGTCATTCAATGCAGATGCATCACCAATATCCAATCTAGTGTAAACTATGCATTCTGTTTCAAACAGTCAAAAAAGTATCTTCAGAGAAACCTAAAATCACCCTACCGACGCCTCTGTGAACACTACTCGTATCGAAATTATCAAAGCAGCCGAGAGATTGAAGCAAAAAAAATAGCAATCAGTGTATTTATCACATCGTTTTAATTAGAAGGCAACTCTTGACTGCGAAATTTTACGACTGATTCGCGCAAAACCGAAAACTGACGGAATTTGACGTTGATTGCTAAATTACCAGCATTTCGCTCAAAAAGTGCAGGTGAGATACCGCTGTTGAGTGATGTATAATCATTGCCATCTTTCCGGTCCAAGTGCAGCAATGGCCACCGCCCGTCGTACGTTGCGGAATGGAGTCCGTTGAACCCAGGCCCCTTCATCATGGGCTCTGGTCAGATGCATAGGATGTTGTGTGTGTGCGTTTGCTTTTTTTCGTCTTTCGGTGTTGTTATATAATGTTTCGATGAACTTCCCTAGAGTTGTCCTCCCAAAAGCGTCTCTTGCCTTAATTTCCTCGTGGACAACGACGATGAGCTATGGAGGTCGTTTGCGTAATACTGGTAGATATGTTAAAAGCTGGAGACATGGCTCCTGTCACGATAATAACATGCAAGACAAAGTCGTCTCATGTTTGATGTGGATAATGAGTTCTTTTGCTTTTTAACATGGTCCAACGTTGAAGTGTAACATGCGAATTTCGAGTTTAAATAATTTAATTTTAAATCTGCTATAATTCCACTGGTAGGCAGTTTGTGCTCTAGAACTGAATATTAGCACATTATTGTTCCTCACATGTTAAATTTTAGACTGTATGAATCGTGAGCACAAGTTAATGTTCCATTAACTGAAATGGGAAGTGATAAATAACACCGCTGGCGTGTGTGATTTCATGTTGGTGCCATGCAGTGTGACTACTTGAGTAAATGGACCGTTTAAAGAAACATGCGAAGATCATCCACATTGTGGGTGTTGAAATCTGTTTTAAGGTCACATCATGCATTACAGTAAATTGGGAATGAATGTAGTAAAATTATTCTTTGTTGTGGGACTTGACTTTCACTTGTTGTGTAAATTGTGGAACAAAGAATAGTATATGTTGCCCAATTCTGATCAACAGGTAAAGGTATTTTTTTTTCTCAAATGTGGTGATCGAGAAGTGTGGTGCAGTTAAATTAAGCATTATGAATAGCTGTGATTCGTTCAACATTTGGGTTGGTGGTTAATTGTAAGCTTCATAATCAATGTTGGAATTCGTACAAAATGCAAGTTGCTCTTAAATCTCTCTTTCTCTCTCTCTCTTCGATGAGATGAAACATGAAGTTCCAGTTAGGATGCTGAAAAAAGTAATAATTTAATTCAAGATTAGAATGCCTTTGAAGTTGGCCGACTCTCTGCAAAATAAGAACTAATTTGCATTCGGTAATGAAACAGGTTCAGCGTTGCGAATTTTTTTTTGTGGATGCTTTAAATAGCATATCGAGAAATGGGTTCGGGATGAAATAAAATTAATTCGTGTGTCAAAAAGAAAACTCTTAGGAAGAAAAGCTACGCTTTGTGTTATCAGAGTTTGTACGAAGTTATTTACATTATTGGCCTTGTTTTTAAAGGCACAACAAAAGCATTTCCTTTAACATGAATGAAAATCATCAAAGTTCTAAGTGGAGATAAAAGTTGTTATCAACATCTAATTATGTAATCACTCAAAAATAAATATCAGTCATTAATGTTTGAGAAACAATGCTACGATCATCACATATCAACCTCAATAACACAAATCAACTCTTTGAAACTAAGTTGATTGGTTTATAATCATAATTGGTGAGTTTTCATTGGCCGTACGAGAAAGTTAAAATATCTATTAAAAACCACTTCGAACTGTCTTGTTCCCGTTCTTCCCACTACATAATGATTAGTTTCCAAACTAGAGCAAACACTTGTCCGAAAAAAACAGTGGCCAGTCAAAGGTTTCTCATTGTTGAACCGTGTTTACGACAACATAATGTCGACAAACGGTATCATAACTAACATTGACGTAGTCCGAGATCAACGGCGGTGTAATGACCAGAAAAAATATACCTGTCGTTATTGTCGTTTTTCTCTCACCCCAACCATCCGGGCTTGTGGGGCTGATCTATCAGAAGATACCACCGACGTCTTTTTTCTTTTTCGGGGGACCTCGCATTATGATTTTCTAAGCATGTTGTTTTTCTCTTAAGTGATCTAACGGTTTCGAAGGTTTGAAGTCAACTTTGGCGTCCGCTAATTAAGATAATTTATTGGCTACAAAATAATTCCACTGGCGGCAGCTAGATGGCCCATTGTAGGCGGCGCCCCTGTTCACGCTGCGTTGTCAGTGGATGATTAACATGTCAGGAAATCATTGCTGGGCGTTATTTCCAGTCAATTTTTAAGCCACCGCAGTTTCAACGCAGAAGAATGTGATTAATTTAGTGAATTGTGTTTTGGCATTTCTTCTCACGCTAACAGTCAACCAAATATGTTTTCGATTTGATAAGTAAGCTACTGTCGACAACAATTTTGGAGGCTTTTCACGAAGAAAAGTTTGTACTACATTTAAAAAAGTTGTTAACTACATGTTAGGAACACTTGAGGGCCGAGACAAAATCTGGACACCCCTTAATACATATATTACTGGAAATACTACAATGGGTGAAATATTTCCCATACTGATGAACGTATGTCTGTTCATTGTGTAAAATCAATTCTTGGTGATACTACAAGCTTTTAGATCGAAGGTGGCGTCGAAAGAAGAGCAAGTGCGAAAAGCAATTGTGTACGGTCGCAATTAAAAGCCGGATCTGTCAGTAAGAAAACTCGCAAAAAAGGTTGGTTTTCCAACAAGTTTATAACATTCTTAAATCTTTCGATACATGTTTGACAACAGCCAGGAAAACTGGAAGCGGAACAAAAACGAATTTCAGGAATTACCAGAAGCATGCGAAGATGAAGCAAATATTGCAGAAGAGACCAGATCTTTCGGTACGTAAAGCCCGATTCAAAGTAAATTTGGACGCATTCAAGTGATCATAATTCAAAATTAAACAACATACACGGTTGATCAAAACGGTATTTATTCAGCTTTCAAACAATTTATAACAAGTTATTACATTTCACCGTTTCGAACGAACTGTCGCACTCTAATTGTGATCGATGCCATCATGATCTGCAAAGTCGCTGGTGACACTGTAGCGGCGAACTTATCCTACTTATCGCTTGACAATTGCCCATTATTTTTCGAGTCTGAACTCAGGGCAATTCGGATGATTAAGCTCTTTGGCGACGAAATTAACATTGTTTGCAGCAGAGCATTCTAGTACCCTCTAAGAGTAATGGCAGCTGGCTAGATCCGGCCAAAACATAACGTTGGTCTTGTGTTGCCGAGTTAAGGGTAAAATCCGCTTTTTCAGACACTCTAAAATGTAAACCTTCGACGTCATTGTGTGAAATGTGCACAACTGCAGATTCCCTGCCAAATAATTAGTTTTCACCTTTTTTTTTGTTTATTTGTCGTCTTCAATTAATATTGCACAGACTACATCTTAATCTAAATTCTTAAGCCTATGTTTAAATACGGTCTTTTAAATGTTAAATTCAAACGCTACACTAACATTGCTAAAATCTCTCAGGCATGAGAGGAAAGGGTTGAAATAACCATATCTTGTCCTATTTGTTGGAAGCGTAAAGAAACGCTGGTTGCGTAGCCGACGATGAGGTACCGTTATGTTTACATTTTGAAGTAGAGCCGGGCAATCTATATTCGTTGAAAGCAAGTCGAACACAAACAGTCGTCGTAATTTGGTGCGTCTGGATACAAGGGTCTCGAGATCGATAAGTTTACAACGATCGGTGTATTCCGGAAGCCTATAGCCGGCCCTCCATGGTAGCTAGCATAGTGCGTAACGCAGAAAACAATTCTGCACCCTCTCAATTTTCAATTATTCCAGTAAACTTCGCACAAGCGAGCAGTACAAAGCCTTGAGTGCGTACACATCCGTGAAAAACTGCGTGAAAAACTGTAGTACGTCGGAAGCGATGCTGAATTTCTGGGACTGTGTTGATCCAAGTTTGACGTAAGCGCAGCGATTCGTTAAATATGATCCAATCCACTCGGTCACCCAAGAGTGAAATCCCATTCGATGCATCTTGGCAACGATTAATTCATGCGGAACTCTATCAAAGGCTTTTGAGAAGTCAACAAAGATGGAGTCAACTTGACCACGTTTCTCCATAGTCTTGTTGATTTCATGCGTATAACACATCAAGTTAGATGTCGTGGAGCGTTTCTTGACAAATCCATGCTGAAATTCGCTTATCAATGGCTGCGATTTGCTCAGAAGTAGCCCATGAATAATCCTTTCAAACATTTCCCCAAGGCAACACAGAATGGAAATACCTCGGTAGTTTTCAATGTTGTTGATGCTCCTGGATTTTCCGTGCATCAGGGAATGTTCTGCAGTGATCGGTTGAAAAGCATCATGAGAAAGGACGGCAGTAGACCATCGTCACCGGCACCTTTCGTGGTATCAAGACCTTTGAGTACATGAAGCATAGCATGCCGAGTAATTTTCATCGGTGGTAAATGCATTTCAACTGGTTGAATGTTTCTGACGCTTTCAGATATACTTACAGAGGATGCGGTGCAATACACGTTCGGTAGGAACTCTGCAAACAGATCAGCTGCCTCGTTCACTGTGTTCGCAGTGCATCCGTTGTACTAAGCATTTATCAGAATCGAATTCTGCTTCTCGAAAGACCAGACCTTTTGGATCTTCCTTCAGCATCAGCAAAAACAAAGTGATGCATGGAAAGGACATCCTCACGACCAGTTGCCTGGTAAAATTTTCGACAGGGGATTTGTTTATAATCCATTTTGACATATGTTTCGTCATCCATTGAAATACGGCAATTTGGATGAAAAAGACTTATATCCTTCTCTTGAAAGGATGTTACGCACGGTGGAAAAGTTGGAATCGTATTCCTTTGGCAAATCACGTATGAAGACACCTGGGTTGCCTTTGACGTACCTCAACACCTTTCTTCTCAGCTCTTTGTCCCTAGTGCCACTTTTATGATAAATGCGCTGTGCTCTATCCACACTCAATGTTGTACCAAAAGAGGCGAATCCACCTAACTGCCCGGAGTTGCGACTTATCATGCGGTATTGAGCTCTCGTGAAGAGAGAAATATTTAGCTTAGCTTAGCTTAGCTTGACTGCTGCACGTATCAATGGTTGCTACTCCGTGATTGATCAGAATCAGTGAAATTGCACAATGAATCAACTGAATGGGGCTGGGAGTAACCGACCATTCTCACTGTACACGTTTCAGTGACTCAATGTCTTTAATAATAAATAACGGCGCCGGCCACGTCCTTGCAATCAGTTGGGAGATGGAAGGAAAGTTAGTGTGATCTTTGCTGATTAGGGACCGTGTTTACCTCTGCATCCCCACAAAGGTCACAGGAAGGAGGTTTTTCTATGTTAGTAGGGTAGGGCTTGATGGATCAGGATTCACCTTGATAAGTGATGTGATCATATATATATATATATATATATATATATATATATATATATATATATATATATATATATATATATATATATATATATATATATATATATATATATATATATATTATGCATTATAAAAATTAAATGAACATTCACACATACATACACAAGTATACATACACAAACATACACATACATATACATACATATCGAAACCATGGCCAACTCACCTTGCTATTCCCACACCTACTATTACGACCGCCGGTCTCACATCGCATCACCATGACCCGGGAATAATGCCACCTAGTTATCTCCAGGTTCCGGTTAAGCCATATTTTATGTTCACTCTTTTCCTGGTTTCCACACCACCGTACAATACACACTTTGAAACATGCGATCTTCCATGCCTTCTTATTATGAGTCATATCTTACTAACACTTCTTTACATCTCTCTGCAATTTTATTTCACGCCACCGGACAATAGGTCAACATCTAAAGAATCCTTCGTGGTCTGCCTCAAAAATAGCAAAAGTGTTAAAATTGCAAGAGTAAATGGTGTGTCTTGTAATCAAACAATACAAGGATAATTTGAGTGTGGATAGAACACAGCACATCAACCATAAAAGTGGCACTAGGGACAAAGAGCTGAGGAGAAAGGTGTTGAGGTACGTGAAAGGCAACCCAGGTGTCCCTTTCATTCGGAAATACAAGACCAACGTTATGATTTGGCTGAATCTAGCCATCTGTCACTACTCCAATGAGGTACTTGAATGGTATGATACAAACCATGTTAATTTCGTCGCCAAAGAGATTAATCCTCCGAATTGCCCTGCGTTCAGACCGATCGAAAAATATTGGGCAATTGTCAAGCGAAAACTTCCAGGAGACGGTGAAGAAGTGACAAAGGCACAAAAAAATGCGTTTTTAAATGGAATATGTTCGCCGGTACAGTGTCACCAGCGACTGTGCAGATCATGATGGCATCGATCACAATGAATCCTAGAGGGTTTGAGCTGTTTAGTGGAATGCCTGTAACTAGAAATTAGAAGAAAAACTAGTATCCTCCACTCAACTCCAGCTAGCTCACCAAGAAGTCTACTGCAGCCTGGAACTTCAGGTAATAGTTTGCTTCACTCTGCATAATCCAACGAATCAAATCTTTGCCTCCTTCTTGCTGCAAAATTCACACATTTTCGTTGCCTAAAATCGCCTTGGTTCTGAACTGTTTCTGATGGTAGCGTCAGCTCCACCATACTGTAGCTTCAGTTTCTCGTGAAATGAGAAATATTTCAATATAAACAAGAAGCTACAACTATAGACAAATTTTGAAAATCTTGGCTAAAAGCAGCTAAATCGGTTGCAAAGAATTCTGCACAGCCCCTCTTTGTTCTACACAGAAAAAAATAATTAATTTGAACAAGCGCATAAAATTTCCCCTCGTGTAATTCATAGCCAAAGGAGCATAAACAACGATATTGTTTGCAATCTTTCATAACACAGGCTCGATATAGGCGTTATCTGGCTTAAATTTACATGAATCATCCCATTATTTTCTGCCAAATCTAGCATTCCCTTTATGTGCATTATTTAACGCAGAAAATTCAATGTTTCTTTTTATCTGTGTATTCCAAATTTAATCTGTCCAGATTTCATCGCGAACAAGCCTTATCTTCAAGAAGCAACATAACAAGTAATAGAATGTATGACTGTAGAGAAGTAGTAGTGGTATTCTCCCGCAATGAACACAAATACATAAGCGAGTAGTAAACAAAAAACTTGAAAAAAAAACAAAGTACAGAACGTAAAACTCCTACTGACTTCAATTTCATTCTGTAATGGAAGTTTTGGATGAAACTATTGAGGTGAATCTGACACAATGAAGATTGGACTCGGAAAAAATGCAACACTTTGTTTTGGGTGTAACTTTCAAGTAGTTTTCAAGATGCATTCGAAACAAGAAGAGCTACGCCAGCAAATCTTGGGCGCGGTGATCGATAATCCTGGTCAGTCGCACAGATGGCAAATGGCTTGGAATCCACCATTCCACCGTGTCCCACGTTGTGAAGATGTTCCAGGAGACGAAGACCATCGAGCGGCTCGCTGGAAGCGGCCGAAAACCGAAAACAAAATACCCAGAGAAGCCGCGGAAGATAAGGCAGTACTTTAAGAATAACCCGAGACGTGGCCAAACAGGTCAATTGGCTCGTCCAGCAAACCATGAAGTGGGCTGGGCTACGTGTTTTTAAGGCCAGAAAGGCGCCAAACCGGACTGACAAGCAAAACACGGTGGCCAAATTGCGTGCGCGGAAGCTGTACCGTGAGTGGCTGGTCATGCCAGGCTGTCTCGTCATAAACGATGAGACATATATCTAGTTGGACACCAAACAAATCCCCGGCCTAGAGTTTTTTGTCGGTACGTCCCGCATGGAGGTTCCGGAAAAGTTTTGGAAGAGAAAGATGGACAAATTCGCGAAGAAGTACCTGTTGTGGCAGGTGATCTGCGAGTACGGACGGTACAGCAAGCCGTTCGTTACAACCGGCACCATAAACGGGCAGATTTATCGAGAGGAATGCTTGCAGAAGCGCTTGCTGCCCTTCTTCCGCTCTCACCGTGGTCCCACGCTGTCCCACGGCCAGATCTCGCTTCGTGCCATTACGCCAAGCCTGTAATGGATTGGTACGAAGCAAAGGACGTTAATGTGGTCCCAAAGGAGGCAAACCCGCCAAATACACCAGAAGTTCTTACGATCGAAAAGTTTTGGGCGATAATGAAGAAGTTGAAAAAAAGCGGAAAAACATTCAAACCGATGAAGCTTTGAAGAAAAACTGGGAGAAATTGTGTAAGGATGGACAAACCCTCGCCCAGGATCTCATGAGCAGTGTTAAGAGAAACGTACGAGTATTCAGCTTGGGGAAGAAATTCAATAAATAAGTTATGCCAAAACAAAGCTAATATATAGTTATTTAATCCATGAAAATTTGAGAAATATCCGATTTAAAATGAATTTTTGGTGATCATTTTTGTGTGTCTCATTTTTTCCGAGTCCAGTCTTTATGTAGTTTTTTGGTTTTTACTGATAGAAAATATAATATAATGGTGAAAAATGCAGAATAACTTTCAAAGTTTTTAAGTTTTGCTTATATCCGAAATATTATAATTTCGTTCAGCTGTTTATAAAATACGCGGAAACATTTGATGAAAGATCAACGCAGCAACACAGTTCATTTTGAATTCGAAGCCTCCCTCGATTTGTTAAATGCCAGAGATCTGTCAGATAAAAAGTCAGTTAAGAGACAGAATAAAATCAAAAGTGTAGAGTCATAAGATATAATGCATAGTTTATATACTTATACGTTATAAGTATTGGTGCAATAATGTGGGACGACGGCTGGCAGTATATTGTAAGAGAGGGGGATTCATGTTAAGACACGCGGAGTAGAATGACGTATTTTTGTGGTGCTCGGTACGACGCTACAAAACGCAGATTATTTTTAGTTTGCATCTAAATTAGTTTTCTTTGTTCGACATTGGTAGTTTGCAGTTTTTTAAATAACGCCACTTTTCTAGTTTTCGAAGTCAATATTAGGTGAAAAAAAACGTCTTAACGAAGGCAATGCACCACTTTCAATGGCATGTAATATGAAGTTTTTATTTTGTTTCTCTTAACGTAGGACAACGTTTTTCTTTTATAAACCGGATGTCATTTTAAACTTTTGAAAAATGAGAGCGTTATGCATGAGTGAAAGGTTTTTGAACGCTAATAACTCTCGTTTGACTGCACAGGATGATTTAATTTTTACACCATTTGATCAAGAAAACTTACAAATGTTGTTGATAAAATTTTCAATTAAGTGCAATTAGTTAAGTGTTTAAACTTTTAACTTAAAAATCACCTACTTTTGCTCCTATACACATATGCCTATGGAAAGGTTGAAAATATAGGTTTCCTTTTTCCGGGTACTCAAAAGCAGGTGACATATGGTTGAAATGGTCTTCTTCTTTTTATTTCGTTAGGGTTCATTCCATGTTTAAAACAGCCAAAGCCCTAACTCCCGCCGCCTCCCCGCCCTCTCGCAGCTGCAAATATATTTTTCTTTGTTGCCAGTGTTTGGTTTTATAACTGATGGCCGTCCATTCTTATGAAATTTGCTTGGTACTTTACCCAAGTAACACACAAAACATCTTTTTAGAATGATTTATAATTGTTTGTATTATAGATGCATTATAAACGTATTGCATGTCAAGTTTGGAGCGGTTTGTAACTCTCGTATTCGTATTGATTCATACTTTATTATTGTTCTCAAAAACATTGTGCCATACATTCATAATACATAAACAGGACATGATTTTATGGGCAGTTCTATATACCGTTAAAATTGCATTACTCCAATCATGTTTTGTAAAACGTGTTCTTTCTTCTCATTACGATGAAGATAGTGGTTTCAATGCAAACGTGAAGCATATCATAGATACTCAGAGTTTAATCTTCAACAATCTGAGTTGGCTTAGCAAATAAGCTACAAACCTATCACGCCAAGGACTAGTGTTCATATCCCATGCTTGGCGATATTATAATTTCGCTCACAACAGCTTTTTGAGTCTCCTTAGGGTTCCGCTTGAAGATGGCCCAATATTGTTCGATTGGTCGGAGCTCTGGCGTGTTGGGAGGGTTCTTGTCCTTGGACACCACTTGAACGTTGTTGGCAGCATACCATTCCATGGCCTTTTATCCGTAATGACAAGATGCCAAATCAGAGCAAAATAGAACGGAACAATTGTGTCGCTTCAGAAAAGACAGTAGCCGTTTTTGTAGACACTAAATTTCCTGGTTGACGATTCCGATCGCAATATAAACGTTGCTCTTCAAGCCACAGGTACAGATGGCCTGCCACACCAGATATTTCTTCACAAACTTTGACAGTTTAATGTGCTTGAAAATATCTGCTATCTTTCCCAGTCCGATTGCCGTATATAATTCCTGTCCAGGAAGCTGTTTAAAGTATGACTTCACGAAAGTTTCATCGTCCTGTACCACGCAATAAAACTTTGTCAGGATCGTCCTGTACAACTTTCGCTATCGTACTTTTGCCGAAGTGTTTTGTTTATCGTCCCGATTTAGAGTCACCATAGTCACGACAGTCTGTTTTTTGACTCTATCCACGGTTGAAGGCGCAACTCCCAGCTTCTTTTTGTCGTCACTGTGGCCTCCGCCACTCTCCAACCTCGGTCACGCCCAATGCTCGCCAGAGCACGCTCCACCTGGTCCGCCTATCGTGTTCCCTGCGCTCCACGCCTTCCTGTGTCCACCGGATCAGTAGCAAACACCAACTTTGCAGGGTTGTTGTCCGGCATTCTTGCAGCATGCCCTGCCCACCGTTGTAGGCACGACTTCCACTGATGATGCGCCTTCGAATTTCACGACTCGTATTGTTGTCAGCCGTCAGTAAGGATCCGAGGTAAACAAATTCCTGCACCACCTCGAAGGTATCCCCGTCTATCGTGGCATTACTTCTTAGGCGGTCGTGTTCGGTTCCGCCTACCAGCATGTACTTTGTTTTCGACGCATTCACCACCAGTCCAAAATTTGCTGCTCCGCGTTCCAGGCGAGTGTACAGCTCTGCCACCGTTCCAAATGTTGTGATAATGTCTATGTCGTCCGCAAAGCACACAAATTGACCAGGGTTCGTGAAAACCGTACCCCGGCTGTTGAGCCCGACTTGTCGCATTACAGCTTCCAGAGCGATGTTGAATAGAAGGCATGAGAGTTCGTCACCTTGTCGCAGTCCCCGACGAGATTCAAATGAACTGGATAGTTCACCCGAAACCCTTACGCAGTTTTGCACACCGTCCATTGTTGCTTTGATGAGTCTGGTCAGCTTCCCAGGAAAGCCGTATTCGTCCATAACTTTGATAACTGAAGTGCTAATCTAAAAATTAAAATAGAGGCATGATGTAACATGCACACGTCTTCAAAATGAGGGGTGTGCAATATATTTTAACGCACGGTAAAAGAAAATGCGTCAAGTTTAAGTCGACCAAATTTTGATCGAAACACCCTTTACTACATTTTTGATTGTTTGAGGCATTATTTCGAGAGTGGCAAATTCGACAGAGATTTTTCACTAAGCCCGAACTGACAACCACAACCAATGGATCAGTAAGTAGAAAATGTCTGCCAACACAAATGCATGAAATTGTATATATTTTGGCAAAAACATTGGTAGTCCATGCCCAGGAAAATCTTGAAAATTTCCAACCCGAGAGATTCCTTTGAGTGGATCGAGAATCAAACTCATTAATCTCCGGTTTGGTTAACCGAGCTCTTATGAACTGAGCTATTCCAGACTCAATTTTTGATTGTTTTATTGTTTTTATTTTACTAGAAAAAAACCTCCATTTTCTCACTTAAATCAATTCGCCAGTTTAATGTCGATTAATTGTTGTTGAGTCTTTGCTTGAAATATCGTTCTCAAAAATACTTTCTTAAGATAGAATCAGTTGTTTGATTTCTTGGTATAACGTAATTAAAAACATAACCTGATAAACAATATCCCTACAACGCTTTCGGTTCACGTCTGCTTCTCTTTAATCTTGTGGACACCTTGTACTCACTAGATCTTGTTCCACATGGTCCAACCATCAAATACCTTTTTCACGGATTAGTTGTCCAGCATTTTCGCAACATATCTTCGCAGCGAATGCGTCCAGATTTGACCACCTTACGAATACTGGGTTCACTAATGAGTTGCGCAAGTAACCAATATTCAACCTCCACCTCCAGACTTTGTCTTCCAGCGCTCCGTCAAAGAGGGTTCTTAACACACCTCGCTCCAAAACTTCTGAGTGCTCGCAAGTCCTCCTCAAGCATTGCCCACGTCTCACGGATCTCACGGCTGTTACCATTGTTCGCAGTAACAAGTGTGCCGAGATAGACAAATTCGACGATTACCTGGAACTCATCTCCGTCGATAGTTGCACTACTGCTTAGTCGGGCGCTGTCGTGCTCTGCTCTTCAATCTAATCTTCACTGCTTTGCACTTAAATTAACAGGATCTTTTGAGAATCGTGTTCTGCGTGTTGAAAGCCACTCGTCTCATAACACTCTCAAGAGCACAGTTAAGCAGCAGGTACAAGATTCCATCACCTTGAGCAAGCCCGCTGCAGAATTCGAATGAACCCGATAATCCACTCGATATTCAGCATTGGGTTCCACTCATCGCAGCCTTGATTAATTGGTTCAGCTTCTTCCGAAATCTGTTCTCTTACACGATCTTCCATAGATCTTTTGGGTTAACTGTATCATATGCGGCTTTGATTTTGATGAATAGTTGATTTGTAGGGACTCTATATCTACGACACTTTTGGAGGATCTGCCACATAGTGTACATTCGATCCGTTGTAGACCATTCTTCGATGAAGCCGGCCTGGTAACTTCTCACGAATCTATTAGCTAGTGGGGACAGTCACTGCTAGATGATTTGAGATAGCACTTTATAGACGGTACTAAGGACGGTGGTCGCACCATAGAATTCGCAGTCCAGTTTTTCGCCTTTTTTTTAGATGGGTCAGATAACCCAATCCTTGTATTCCTCCTGCAGCTGTTCGGAATTCCAAAAGCTAATGTAGCCAACTGGCCAACTCATCCGGGTTCATTTTGTTTTGAAGTTTTGATCCGATACGATTCATTCCAACCGATATTTTGCTCTTCAGTTGCTGGATGGCATCCTTAACTTTACATTTTGTCGGAGGAGGCACATCTCCGTCGCTTGTTGCATCGCCGACGGCACTTCCTATGTTGTCTTTCCTCTGCCTGTTCTTGCCTGTGGAAGCCAAAAGGATGGACGCATAAGGACTTCATTATCTTTCTCGTGCCTTCAACAACATAGACATCGTGTTTGTCTAAAATCCTGCCGAAACAAAATACAAAGGCTAGATGATTAGACCAGGTGAGCAAATAGAGCAAGATTTGGAAGTATGAAACACTTGAAGAGCTGAAGATAAGCAGTCCTTAGCTCAATTTCTTGACAAACATTGTGACGCAGATGCGATTTTAATCATTATAAAATCAATCCCAGGAATTCTAATAAGGGAATTCTGTTTGGAGACCATCTTGGGAATCATTTTACGGTACGGGTAAATAAAAATATGCTTTATTTCCGAGACCCTCATTTCTTATCTTGTATTTAAATGGTAGCTCATATTAAATTTCCATCATAACCCAAAACTCTGATTGTTATCTGTATCGAGGGCAAATATTACTATTCAGCTGTTCATTGTAGATCGTCATAAAAAAATCAATCGTGTTTAATAAGTTTCGCGAATTTCACACCTCGTTAAAGTTATCGACAGCTAAGTGCAACTTTAACCCTGGTGTCATAATAAGTTTAAAAACATTCAGCCAGTATTGGGCAAACCTGCGCAGGAAAAAAAATAGAAACGATTTTTTTTATGTTTTTTAACAACAAATGGAATTTTTCTGAAAAATTTCTTCCAAATACAACGCATTTCCAGATTTAAGAAAAAAAAACAAATACAACGCCGATACTAGTGTAGTTTAAGCAAATATCAACGTTGTTTTGTGAACCGTAACAATTTTTGTATGCAAACCAAGAGCAAACTATAAACATCTGTACAACCAATTTATGAAATTCCATTCTTTCATTGATTCAAAATCGCCCAATACTACATTAAAGAAGCATGAAATTAGTAGAAACGCTCACCGCTTCCAGAAACCGACTGACCGACATTTGAACCGTATCGTTAGTTCCAATCCAATCCAAGAAAAAAACGACTTCGGCAAAAGATGATATGCCATGCTCGACCACTACGACAACGACCACAAAGGCCAAGCTGGAATGCTGAAGGTTTTAAGGACACAGGTGGTCAGGAATGGCAGGCGCTGCTGGACGGACCATACAGGAGTATCACTTTCCTGTAGATGCGGTCGGCGGCAGCAGCAGGCTCTGTTGGGAGTTTGCACGAGAATTTATGATCTGTCCTGGTGAAGAGTTTCGATGATTGTTTATTATGGTACAGTAGGACTGCCCGTGGCACGAATTATTGTCATTTGAGTTGTTTTGGATACGATTGATCTAAAAATTAGAAAACGATGTAAAAATCTGTTAATGTTAATGATATAAATACTCAATTTAACATCCACTTTTGTCAACGAGTGCGACTGTAATAAAGATAGCACCAACGCCGACGCGTCCAAGTAAGAGATGAACCCCGCATATTATGAGCAGCAACTTTCATTCCGGTAGGCTATAAAACATGAATTCGACATCGTTTTTCTTCCAGCGTCGAGCCGTTTAGCGATAAAAGATGGTCATAAATTATGAAAATGATATTGCTCGTGAGCATAAGCTATATTGCTTCCTCCCCGTTGGCGATGTTTTAGTCGAAATTTCTTTGGTTGGCACAGAGAAATGATTCGAAAAACAATTGAATCGATTTTTTCTCATGTCTGGAATAGAATTAGAAAACAGCATTAAAATGAATGGAGGCGATAAATTTTATCCATACTGTGTTTTTGTCAAAAATATTGCGATTGATATGTGTTTCTACAAAACATGTTCGATATTTGTATTTTAACGGGTTAAAATGAAGAAACGGACGAGTGGATGGAAAAACCATTTACAATTGATCAATGTCAATAAAGCCTGTCTACGTTAAATTTCGGACACTTTTCGTTCAGTGTAGATTTTGAATTATTTCACGGATCGCTGAAACGTTTCACTTATATGACAGCTGAAACTCTCCACTTTAGTTCGTGTTACAACATGTTGACATTATTGTTACGTTTAGAAAAATCCGAATTTATCGCAATCCTGTCAAGAAACTTAAGCTACCGAAAAGGAACGTGTTTTTATTTTGCAAATCATTTGATCCAGACTGTGGATCGGAAAGTTGGAAGTGGAACAAATCGAAAAGTATGCTCCCGACAAATGGAAAAGCAAGGGATATCCGTTGAGGAAAATCCCGATCTTCCCGACCAGAAGTGAAGCCGAGGCAAGGGGTACAAAGTGAAAAAGGTACTAAACTGTGATGATAAGCAAAATTTCACTGCAAAAAGCCGTGCTAAGAAGCTTTACACCAATTTTTTGCAAACATTTTCTTGTATCATAACGAACAATGAATCATACATACTTGAAGACTTTAAACAGCTTCCGGATCTGGCTTTTTACACCGCAATGCGAAGGACAGCCGTTGCCGAACATTTCTGGACAGAAAAAATTCCCGAAGAAGTATTTGATGTGGCAGGACATATATAGTTGTGGTCGAAAATATGAAAGTTTCGTCACTATCGATAAGGATGTGTGCGAGAAAAAATGTCTGCAAACGCGTTTGCTACCCTTTATCAGAATCCACGATTCTCCAGCTCTTTTTAGGCCTGATTTGGTCACTAAGTGAAATCCGTCATGGAATGATACAAGAGGTCAGATATGTGCAAAAACTGACAATCGACCAAACTGTCCAGAACTTCGCCCACTAGAGAAATACTGGGCTCTAGTTAAGCGGAAACTCTTCAAAGCTAAGATTAATACCATTTGTTTAATGATTGATCTTGCCGATGATTTGCCGAAGATTTCAAGAGATGATGGAGAATCGTCACGGCGGGCGTACCTCAGGATACCGTACGGAGCCTGATGTCGGGTGTACCACAGACAGTTCGAGAATTTTACAGAGAGAAGGATTAACATCCCCATAAACAGTTTCTAATGTAGATATAACACTTTTGTTGTGAAATTAAGAATAGGTTTTGTGGAATTATGTGTGAATTTTTGTTTTGCTGCTGTTATTTTGGTGTCTGGTATTTAACGTCGACTTAAAGGTCTTAACAAATCTAAACCCTGAACTTACAGTCCTAAATATTTCTTTAGACTAGTTCCTTAAAATCTGGCCTACTATTTTCGGAATTTCTTCTTTAATAATTGTTTTTATAATTTTTGTTAAAAATATTATTATTATTGTTTCTTTTTTAATTTGGCTTAAGACTGGATCAACACTGGAGAGAGGTATATACGTAGATTTTTTTTTATCGTATTGATTGGCCCGATGTTTCTCAGATTGCTACGAAACTTTGTCCACGTGTAGAATTCATGGATATATGAATAAAAAACAATATTCAAAAATTCAGGGTTGCCAATTTTCCTGTCAAATGTTAATTGAAGTTTCCCGATTTTTCCAAACATCACTGACTTGAAAAATTCATAACTTAAAAACGATTCATCTGAGAACATAACATTTTTTATAATGCATATATTTAAAAAAAAATTTAAAAAGAATTTTTCTCAAAACTTTGAAAAAAATCTAATATAAAAAAAACTTTTTAACTAAATTTTCCACAGTGAAGGTATTTTTCATACCTGTAGAGGAAAGTTTTTGTTTTAAAAAGAAATTGCATCATCACTTTAAACTCGTCCTCAAAAACGAGTCTCTCAACCGATAGTCATGAAATATTCAGGGAATAAAATGCAATGTATAATCTTGGTTTATGTATTTTTATTTCACTGTATTTCTTTTCCAAATCCAAAAGCCCGATCTTTCTTCTTAATACCACGCATGAGATTTTGTACAACGCTTGAACGGACATTTTTTTTCCGTTTTCAACTATGACTTCAATATTCCCTGTTCTGTAGTGACATTTTTCGGATGCTTACGAAGTTGCTACTTCATTACAGTCCAATGTTTTTCAATTGGCCGCAACTCTGGAGAGTTTGGGGGATTAAGATCCTTTGGCACAAAATTGACACCATTCGTCTTGAACCACTCCAGAACATCCTTGGAGCATCCTTGGACAAGAGGCTATGTCCGGCCAAAAAATGTTAGGAACGTTATGTGTTTTGAGAAACGGCTCAAGAAAGGCTTGCTCCGTTTACCACACGAACAAATCCCCTGCCAAATCATGAATTTCTTGAGGAGCTTTGACACTTACTGTTTCCTGAGAGACTCTGGAACATCGAACTTGTCGTTCGCAGTCACATACTGGTTGCCGGGATTTTTTTTAAAGTCCGCCTTTACGCGGGTTTCATCGTCCAGGATGCAGCAGTGTGGTTTTGTGAACATTTGTGTGTACAACTTACGCGCACGTGTTTTAGCTGTCCTATTCTGTTTTTCATTGTGGTTTGAAGCTTTCTGAACTTTGAATGAACGGAGCTCGGCTCGTTTCTTGGCTTTCTGCACGAAACTTTTGGTCAAGTGCAGCTTTTTCGCGACCTTCCGAACGGAACAGTTCGGTTTGCGTTTAAAGGCAGCAACCACTCACTTGTGATCCTTCACACAGTACGGAACACTTTTTCTACCACTCACCTTCTACCGTTCGACAGTTAAACGTTCCCTGAAACATTTTATGACACGAGACAGTGAAGACTGGTGAATCTTTCCGATGGCTCGGTGCGAAAGAAGTGGATTTTCGAGGTGCGTGTGCAAAATGTTCTCGAGCAATTGTTGTTCCTGTGACTCCATTTACGACACATTCCACAATGAAACTCACGCAGTATAAACAATACACGCTGAGGTCAAAATATCGTTGATATCAACCCAACGGGCGAAATGTTACAGCTTAATGAAAATGATACAATTTAACTGTGGACACCCTTTAGTTTGGACGATACCCCAAACACGACAGCTGTCTATGGTTTTTTTTGTTAATGATCCATTTCCTTGCATTGAACTAGGCACGGTCCATTCAAATTGTCCAAAAATTAAATATGATTGAGTGTCCACGGATCTAAAAGTTAATATCAGAATGATCAGAATCAGATAATAATAGTTGCTAAATTGTTAAAATTAGCTACATCAACTGTTGAACCTGTGAAGAAGAATAATAAACCAACAAGGAAGCCCAGTCAAACTTTTCGTAATAAATACGAATGTCTGCCGCAGATTCAGTCGAAGCCTCATGTTTTGAAAGCACCAATACGTCTAAATCAGGTAAGAATAGAGAAGGAGTTAAAGGTTAGTTGGACATAAGAAATATGTCCAATGATAGATAATTGGACATATTTCTTATGTCCAACTAACCTTTAACTCAAATTTGAACTATAACAATAACAAAACTAAGGATAACAACAGTAATGATTAAGTAAGGCGCTGCATGACTGAGGTCAGCTCAGAGCTGGTAAAATGTCCGTATTTGCGTAGAAGAAAATGAAAAATACAGTCAGTAACAAGTGCAACGCTTCTTGTAGTCAAGGCACCAGGCACTTCCTAATAGTAAGAGGTAGAAGAAAGGATCAAAATGATCGTTGGACATACAAGGCACAATAATCTGTACTATTGATTATCTATTATAATCCATGATGCAAAAACAATAAAGATGTATTAACATAAACCATGAACCAGAGCAATGATAATTATAAAGATGGGAATGGTAGTGATACACATATTAAATCAATATATAATGTCACAAAGAAAAGCATATAAAATATAGTGAAGGGATACCATGGTATAAAATAATAAAAAAAAAACGTGCATAATTTCATGTCTGCAGACTACTGTCCTGCTGCAATTGCATTTGCTTGCATATCAATTATAAACCTGAAAGTAAGCACATATCATAACATCAAAAAAAAATCGATGAGTTGAAAATGATTTGACAAAACTAATTCCACGGATGATCTAAAATTAAATATCATACAAAGAATAGTATATCTAAAATTCCAATGTGCCGTTCCGTTTGCTTGAGTCGCAATAACGATTTGTAGTGGATCTCATGGATGCTAAAGTGATTTTAATTAATGAAGTGAATTGAAATGCAATAATATCTTATCATAGCATTACAGAAAATAATATAATAATACCATTGAAAAATAATAATGTAAGCACGACAGCTAACGAACGATAACCATTAACTATACATAAAAATGAAAGTATTATAAAAACGAGAACACAGCATCAATGAGCAACAACATACATTCCGTGCATTATCACTAACACAACGCAACGCTTACTTACAAACGCTGAAACAAAAGACATAAAAAGTGCAAACTCTGACCAACCAACAAGAGGATGTCCACACATAACATGTAGGGTATGTGTCCCTTGACTCAGCCTATTGTGCAACCATCGATTACATTTTTGATTATAGCTCTCAAAGTTTTCAAGCTGAAGGCAAGATTCGACGAGTTCTACACTTGCTAAGATAAGTTTGATAAGACATTTTGTAGTATGTATCTCGAAAAGTTACACAACTCTTTTTATAAAGTCAGAAATTTTCAAGGGATATGGATTTAATGTCGGTCCACAGGCACCAAAGAGGGTCTATTCATGGATGCAACTTCGTCCCATTCGATGGATTTATTACTAAATGCAGTCTTTATACGGTTTATTTCTTATTCTATGAAGTAAGGCATTGCCAGCTGTATTCGCTTTACTTAACACAAAATTTTACAAAACAAACTAAAGTAAAACTGCTTTGAAAAACACATAAGTGATGTTCATATATGATTTACTAGCCATTCAATAATGAAAACATAATAATTCACTATACAATGACTTTATTCTTTCGGTTCGTGTTTAGACGAGCCACTTATATATAAACAACCGCAAACACATGCATTTCCACTTGAAATTTGACCAATATTAACCTTTTTACTACGTTATTGATAAAACAAGCCATAGTTGGGAACATACAAAAAAATATGTCCCCAACATTGGGTCTATGATTTTCTCGTAAAATAATTGTTGTTTCAGCTATGTGAACAGTTAGTTTGTAACGTGTAACTATTTTCTGAACACCCAGACTGCATTACTTGCTTTATCGATTCACTTAAGCCAAATTTAGATCACGTGTAGATCGGCAAACATACTTTTGCATATAAAAACTAATAAATGATCCATTAAAAACTTAAAATCGTTCCACAAAAAACGCATTCATGACCCATAAAACTCTGGCCAATATCCATAATAAAATGAATATGATCCATAAAATGTATCAATGTGATCCATAATTTATACAAAATTTAGCAATAAAATGTCAAAAAGGTACCGTTATATATCTAGGGTATGATCAATAAAATTGTATGGATTACCCATAAACATATAGCGAATGTTCCCTAAAAGGGTCAATATCATTCCTTAAAGTTGTAATATTGATCCACAGAATGTAACATTTGTACACTAAAATACGTGCACATGATTCATAAATTATTGAAAATGTACCATAAATAAATTGTCTATGATCCATAAAACAATGAATAATAATCTATAAACTAATATAAATGATCCGTAGCTAATTATTCTTATAGAAAATTTTCTCAACTACAATTTTTCCAAACATTGGTTTTCAGAAGAAAAAAAATCAAACAGCTCCTCAGTTAGACACACTATATTGTACAATGTGACATAGTAGCCACGATTTGTTATGCTGTACTCGAAGTGCTAGAAATACCAATGTTGCCTGCTGAGCAGTTGAGGATTGAAGAACTAAGGAAGTAGAAAGCGGTCGAAGTTTCCGATATCGTCTTCAAGTTAACGACTGATTCAAGCATTTGCCCGGTATAATGCAAACGGAGGATGTTTTTTGTAGTTAGGTCCGACGAGCGATAGCGAGTTGGACGGCAAGCGTTTGCCCGGCATAATTTTATTAAAAAAATCTTAAATAACAGTTTGATCAAGCCTTAAATTTGACATGTAGAGTAACTGTCCCCATATTAATCCCATTGTTCCTTTATTCATCCTACGATGAATCAAACAATTGGGCAGTTGAAGGATCGCTTTCGTTTTCTAATAATGTTTGCTTACTTTAAATAACAACAACAAACATTACTAACTAATCCTGTCACCTGTTCATTGTTTAATTTCAAGTAGGATGAATTGCAAAGTGATGAGATTAATATAGGAAAATCTTCCCTAGTTCTATACATGCACGAGCTCTCTTTAACAAATTTATTGGAAAACATGTGTCGCAGTTGCGGTCGTAAATGAACATAAAATCGCGAAAGTAAATCAGCTCTCTGAAAAATTGGAAATCTTCTAAAAAACAATCCTTCTTTAATAGCAATATTTGAGCCGCATAGCTAAGGAAACGGACACGTTAATAGATCTGAGTAGTAGCGCAGTCAAGGATCGATTTGGCACAATTTATGGATCCTAAATATTATTTTAAATGCCCAAAGTTTATTTCCTATGGGCCATATTCAGAAGCTTGTGGTTAATTTTTCAAAACTATCATGGATCATTGACGATTGGATCAATAATTTATTGATCATGTGTATATATTTAAGTTCACAAACGTTTCATTCTAAGGATCAATTTTACAACTTTAAGGAATGATATTGAACCTTTTATGGAACATTTGCTATATGTTTATGGGTAATCCGTACAATTCTATTGATCATACCCTAGATATATAACGGTACTTTTTGACATTTTATTGCTAAATTTTGTATAAATTATGGATCTCATTGATAAATTTTATGGATCGTATTCATTTTATTATGGATATTGACCAGAGTTATATG